>JARHVA010011319.1:0-69710 GCA_037957365.1 Torreya grandis | reverse complement strand
TGGAATAAAGGTGAGTTACCACTTGGTAGTTGAGATTAGCTCAACCATGCAACCCAATTATACTTATAATTTAGTGAGAATAGATGATTAAGTCCAACCTAAAAACATATAAATATTTAATTATTTTTTCAACTCAATCATAGTAAAATGTGAACCATATATTATAGTATATTGGCTCAATAAAAGTCTATGGCATATCAATAAAAAAAATTGTGATATGGTAATAATCTATAAAATAGTTATGGAATATGAAACTTATTTGGAATTTTCAATATTAGGAACATGTTACATAGCATATGCACCTTAGATATGTATTTTTTTGAAACTATGTATAGCAATAGGACTAAAGTATATAATTCTACCACAACTATGAATCTAAATCATATAACTATGTGCTTTGTCTAATTTAGATAACTATGTGAGTGTGGAGAACATTCTTCTAAATAATTCCCCCATTATATATGGAGAAATATGAGAACTTATATAATTAAAAATATGAAGGACATGTTTCCAAAACATGCCCCCATTATAAATTGGAGATGTTGAATACTGAATAGGTATGGAGAACATGCTTCTAAAGTATGCCCTCAATAAATATGAGAACTGATATAAGTACCATATTAAATGAATGTAGAGAAAATTATTCAAAAGCATGATCTAATTGAATATGAGAACCTATATAAGTACCATATTGAATGAATGTAGAGAATATGCTTTTAAACCATGCCCCCACTGAATCTAGAAACTATGAATGTGTGAAATCCATGTGCATATGGCATTCCCCCATTGAATCTAAAACATGATATAAGTTCTTCTACTAAATGAGTGTGGATAACATTATTAAAATCAATCCCAGACTATAATATATAAATTCTAAATGTGTGGAATAAATGTCCATATGACATGCCCCCACTAATTCTAAAACTTGATATAGCTACCATATACTAAATGAGTGTGGAGAACATGCTGCCAAAGCATACTCCTAATGTAATCTAGAAACTATGAATGTGTGGAAGACATGTCCATATGACATGCCCCAACTAAATCTGAAAACTATGCCAAGTGTGGATAATATGTTTGTATGACATGCCCCCATTGATATTCCCTACTTTAAGGTGAGGAAAGATAAGAATTTGTAGTTACCTCACCTAAAAGGGATAAGATAATTTTATTCTCTATGATTATAACCATGTAGCATGTAGAAGGAAACATGTATAGGTAATTGTATTATTGAATCAAACTAATGTGATCACATGTAGGCCTAAGATGCATGATAAATATCATGGAAGCATCAAATTAGTAATAGTAAAAATTGAACAAGAAAATAAGAACACACACAGGAGCACTGAAAATCAAGTCAAAAAGTAATGGTCCAAGGAGACCATAAACAAGAGGCATTTTTAAATTTCATGTAATTTAAGGGACTTGACTTATTCAAATGTCCATAAAAATAATAATGACATATTCAAATGTCTATATAACAAATAACGACATATGAAAATGTCAATGAAACAAATACATATGCACAATGGTTGTAATCAAATAATCGTATTAAAATGATTGAAAAAAATACAATAGCAATTTAAGAAATGTAAGTGCATAAATTAAAGCACATTAATTAACATAATCATGTCATAGTAACCTATGGATCCAATGTGTTAGGAAAATTGTCACACGTATAGCATATCAAGTACCCTATGTAAGATATAAGCATGGATAATAAGCATGTGTATGTAAATATTTAAGATCAAATATGATAATGTAGAGTGATCATCTAATCATATAAACTATGTGTATCAATATTAAAGAATCATATGTTTTTAATATATATATATATATATATATATATATATATGACATGAGTAAACTAGAAATCCTAACATCTAAAATTAGAATGTATAGTGTATCTTTATATGTGTGTATCATACTCAAGTATAAGTATGATACACATGTATATGTAGGATTAATTATGTCATCCATAAATATGGAAGTAACATATAGAGTCAAAGTATCAAATAAAACATATAAGTGTCAAAAGTGTTTTTGGAGTTCTGTATGTTTTTGATAGATTTTTTTGGTTTTTTTTGGAATTTTTGAATAGAAAAGATCATCCTATGATGCCATATAGTGGATGGCCATAAATATCTCTCCACTATGAACCTTAAAACCTTAATTTGGATTTTTTATATTGTTTGCATCATGATTGGATAGGGTGAAAAAGTACATAGCATGTTATTTATCACATTTTATATATGTAGTATAAGATGTAATGCTATCATTTAAAATATATATTAATATCACTTAGTGAGGAAAGGAAATACCTTACTATTTTGGAAAAATATTTTCTTCTATTTGGTATAGCTAAAGAGTTCCTAGTGTAAATTCAAATAGAGATGTTGTAGGCATAATCCAAAATCATGTTTGAATTACTTCAAGACCACAAGCAATTAGTATTATTATGTTTCCTAAGGAGTCTTTCCAACTGACCTTATTTTATAAGTCTTATAGGTTAAGACCAAGCTACTAAAAATTATTTATATGGCAAGTGGTTTTAGTTTTTTTAGGATAAACATGGTTACATATAGAATAAGCACTACATGTGTATAATGTCATCATTAAACCTTATTGATGTGGGCAATTTTTGGGTTGTTGTGAACTTAATTCCTTTGGAGGATCCTGAAGTATAAATTTTTTGTCATTGATAAGATTTTGGATCTTGTGTTTTAAGGTGAAGCATTTGCTTGTAAAATTTCCTAGTCCTTGATGATAATCACAATAATCATTCATATAATTTTCTCTGGGTAGAGGTAGACTCATACCAATCTTGATAGGATGAAGGAGAGATATAAGCTCACACTCTAGTATCTATGGGACTAATAAAGCTGGGGACTTAGGTAAACCTATATATTGTCTCCTTAGTGCATTAAATAGGATCAACTAATTAGGATTCTTTGAAACTATATTAACCATTGTGATTGTTTCATTTATAGGATCAGGACGCTTTACCTTATAACTTGGTTTAATTATGAATTTGGTGTCAGATGTACATGTAGCTAGTGTGTTTGCTACATACTTAAGCTTATTTAATGACATAATATTCATTTTATAGTCCTATAAAACATTTCATAAGTCATCAAAATATTTGAACTTATTTAAAATAATGGACTCATGTGAAGGAACAAGCAATATTTGATTGAATATATCTTACAACTCTTTTTCTACCATAAGATTGGTCATTTTGACTAGCATTGTCTTATATCTTAAGACATATTCATTGGTTCCTTTTTTTATTTTTGAAATTTGACCTTAGGAATTTTTTTTATAAAATGTTAATTGAAAAGTGTGTTAAGAACTATTCTGTAAGAGGTTTTAATGCTTTGATAGATTACAAAGGTAAATCATACAACCACCTCAAATCATAGTCCTTAAGGCTTCTTGAAAATAATTTGGTCAAAATTTTATCATTGGAATCATATTAAAGGAATGCACATAAATTTTTGAAGATGTTCAAGATCACCCTTTCCATCATAAAATGTGACCTTAGGTGCAACAAATCTAGTTATCAAGGGGTGTAAAAAGATTGCAAGTGAAATATGGTTATCCAACACATCTTATGAATCTATGGCATGAGGAAATTTTAAATATTTTTGTTTAATTTTTGTAATATTCTCTTCCAATATATTTATAACTTCAAGGAATGATTAAATTATAAGCTCAGTGGGATTTAGATTAGCAAGTTGTGTAGTCACCAGCATGTTTTGAATAGTAATAAGCATTGAAACTAATATTTGTGATGAAATAATGGGTCAGTATGTGATATATGTATCAAGATTAGTTTCAGGTAATAAAGTTTTAAAAACATAATCCATGCCCCCACTATATGTATTTAATTGTAATGTGTTTTAAGGGGATGGATGTTTATATTATAGCTTTGGATTTTTGGACTTTGAGTATAGTTTTAAAGATCTCATTAAGATCTTTAGGGTTTTATTGAATGTGATCACAAAATAATGCAATTACATGTACTTGATCATGGTCTATTTGATCATTTCCATTTTTTCATACTTTTCATTATCATAATATTCTTTTATGATAACCTTATCATCATTTTTTTCATTGTCAACATGGGTGTCATCATGATCTAAGGTATGAGATCCCTCATTAGTTTATGACATCTCATATGGGTTGAGGGGAAGATCAATATGTTTAATAGGCACACCTACTAATCTAGGGATAAACTTGGGTTACATGTAAAATTAAAAAATATAAAATTAAAAAGTACAACAATCTAAAACACTAGCTGGTCTAAGATCCTAGGAATTAGAAAAAATTACATTCAAATAATTTAGGTCCACCAATTATTTAACCCTAAAATGGGAAATTTAGGTTGGTTTTATCTAAATTGTATTGAAGGTTTTATAGAAATGAAATGACACAAGTGTGATAATCAAATATATAGTAGGTCAATTAGATGTTAAACTCATATATAAGCATTCTCTGAATTTATTATGCTGAGATAGTCTAAATATGGAAAGTATAACTATGACAGATATAAAAATGAAAAATCAGTAAAGTACTTATCTTGTTATGATGATAATGTAGTTATGGTCTAGAATCAATTTAAATTAGGTATGAATTATATTTTATAAAAATCATTAAATTCTAGATATGATGCTTATGGCTCTTTGGACAGTAATATTAGCCTAGGATGGCTGTGTCAATTTTATAATCTAGGTTTGATGCTAGTGGACTATATGAAGTATATTTTTAAATACATTGTGACCATATGGATGCTTTTAGTTTTTGATTCACCTTCACTCTAGTGCATTCATAGCTAGGTCATGGATAGTCAATGCTTGTGAAATGGAAAAAACCTAGATTTTCATGTTTAATGTGACATTGAGGAAAATGGGTTAGTGGGAACATGGTGTAAATCTAACCTCAATGACCCTAATATTTAGTGATGTTACATACATATATAATAATCTTAATAGGGCCTTGCACTGATGTAGTTATGTCCTACATGTTGTCTTGTGTGTGAATCATACAATGTGTGCAAAGAAAATATAATAATGACCTAGGTTGTAACTTAGAAAATATATCTCTTGGGCTAATCCTTTAGTAATTAAAATCTATATATGTGTTTTTATTATAAATAGTATGGAAATAAGGAATCATATTTCAATTTAATGCTTGATAAAGTGATTTTGATAGGTGCCTTAGTCTATTTGGTCTTTTTGTAGGTGAGGAATGAATGAGGGTTGATATTATATTTATATAACTCCATTTGGGGTAATATCTCACATTAAATCACTTAGATTGACCACTATGATACATTTAATTTGTAAATTATATTAATTTAGGGCATTAGACACTTGCATTGGGATAAGATAGTAATGTCAACACTACTATCTACCTCAGATGTTAGTGTCCATAGAGCAGAAAAGTAGGTACATTTTTTTAACTTATAGAGATGTAAGATAAGTAAATTTTAAGAATTATAGGAAATATATAATACCTGGGTCATCAACATAAGACTATTTGGACTAAGAGATATAGGCCAAGAGGCACAAGAATAGAGCCAATGTGAAACTTATAGAAGTGGGAAAGGTAGATCATTGAGAGGAATAGCCAAGGTCTAAGTTAGCCAAGTGAATAAGATTAAGGTGATATATAATCACAAAATATCATCTACAATTGAATCAAACTCACCAAAATTACATCACTATAACCATTATGTACTTTTTGTGGTAGTGTATGTATTGACACACTCCAATTTAAAATAAAAAATGATAAATGTGAATAGATAGATACATAAACATAAACACATATACATATATCTTTTTTTTGTTTTATTTCTTGTAAAAGTAATGAATATGTGATTTACTATGTGTAATTTAAGAAAACATGTCTATTAGCTCAAAAATGTCTTGGTTTGCTCAACTTTAGGCCCGAACCTAGAAACATAGTTGAATCTATGCTTTTTGATATAATATAACAAAATCCAACTTACATCATAAAAAATAATATGAATTTCAATGAGACATTTCATAAAACTATTACTACAATGTCGAACACACCTTCCTCTTTCCATATATATCTATATATAAAATTTTGGACCAATTTGAGGTTTAAATCTATGTTGATTTCTAACTATGGATTTTTTATGCCACAATATGCCATAAATATACATACCTATATATTTTTATTTATTATTATTTTTGATATAAATGTATTAAAAAACTATATGATAAAAAACTAGGCCTAATTATGTACACATATTTTTAAAATATTATATATAGGTCACAAATAGATGATCTTATCTAAATATCCACCACAAGGTTTCAAAAAATACTAAATGATGCTAAAAAAGTGAGGTGCCAAATGGTTGACTATTTACTCTATTTTTATATAAAAATAGGAGTTACTCTTCAATTTTTAGATGTCTTACATACTTATACTTGACCATTTAAAAAAATAGTATTTTAGAAATGTGACTCAAAATTCTACAATTATGTCCTTATACCATCTTCAAATTTAGATTGAATCCATCTCAATTAATCTATAAAAGTTGATATTTTTTATTTTATTTTTTTAAAAATGTCCATGGGTAGGCCGATTTTTGTCACCAAACTTTGTGAACTTACCCATATTTTCATACAAATTAATTTCATGGTATATGAATGCAATGCAGGACATACAAGTTACGCATTGACATTTAGATGTTATAATTTCCTTTACCCATTTTCCATGTTAATATTGTGGGAATATTATTACATAGGTTTCACTATTACATGATATATCTTTTTATAATCTATATACCATGTTGATCTATCTACATGTTGTACTAGTTACTCATATCTTACACATTGCTACATAGAGATGCAATTTTACTAGAATATGACATTAATACATATGAATAGTGTATGTTAATCCTTACTTGATTTATGCTTCATCGATGTTGTTAGTCTTAGATGATATACTAGTAATTATTTTTTCTGTTATTTACATCCATTCACCCTATTTATTGTAACATTTTTATGCTCTTTGTGTGTGGCCCTTGACCTTATTTTATTCCCATATTTTTGTCCCTTATTTATGACATGTTCATGTTTGTTATGTGTGGCCCTTGGACTTGTTATAAATATTTATGTCACTTGTTTGAAATATTTTTATGTCCCTTACATATGGTCCTTGGTCTTTATTTTTGTGATAACTTCATGTCACTTGTGTAGACACTTCATTTTAAACACTTATATGTCTAAACTACAATCAATATAAATTTTACATAATTGTATGTATGTTTTACCAAAAATCACCATTGAACCTAATTTACCGATACAACTATCATTTTAACCCAAAATCACAATGACACATCCCTAATTAGGGCAATGGATCATATTACATCATTAATCTTACTAAGTGATTTCTAAATTAAATCAACTCTTTGTACGTATATTCATAGGAAAATTAAGTAAATACTTGATTAACAAATAGAAACATTACAAAAAGTAACCAATCTTATAATTACCAAATAATTCCACTTAATCAAGTCTAATCATTCCTCTAATTAAAAATTCTATGAATTTTGAATTATCCATTTTCTTAAAATCAAAATTGAATTATTGCATCACCACTCAAGACATTCAATGGAAAAGAGAATGAGTACAAGAAAGCTCTTACAACCCTATTACACACTATTTATATTACACATTTCTTAAACACTCCAAAAGGACTAATGACTATAATTTTGTTCCAACATGCCTTCCAGACTCCAAAAGGCCTTAAATGACATAACTTAGATAATCTATGTGGGTGATTATGAGTTTGAGGAGTCATCATTGATCATTGATCTTGATCTCAAATCAATGGTTCATAAACTTTCTAAAAGTATATAAATACAAATCCTTTGTAAATTATAGAGAATCTTCTTCATTCAAAATTACTCTACCAAGTTATACAAGTAACTTCAACCAATTCACATGTTAAAGCCAAAGACAAACCAAGAATCAAGTGTAGACAACGAGAGGTGATTCCCACACACATAATCAAGCATTACCAAAGACTCCATCACCTACAATCCAAGTTCAACCTCTAAATACTTGTTCTCAATCAAATCTTATAAAGAGGTATAATGTAAAATCCAAAAAAAAAAATTCATACATTGAGATAACAGCTATAGTACAAAGTTTCAACTAGATTTTAACATTAAAAAAACCTAATGAAATCTATAACTGTATTATAGCCAACATAAGAACTAGACCAAATACATAAATAATTATTGAATTAATTAGGAATAATTTTAACCACTTAGTATTTGGATAGTCATGGGTCTATGTGGTCATACCCACTCAGTCCTATTAGTGAACTTCACTGTGGCCTTCCTAGTAGAGTCATCACTAACTTATGCCTTTCACCAAGTACCTTCATAGGCTATAATACACTCAGTACCTTATAGGTTAATTTAGAAAATTTAAGAAAATAGAGATAGAGAAAGAATAAAATTAATATAAGAATCATAATACTAAGCTTAATTAATTAAGATCTACTAATTCACAAGTAGAAGGTAAAGATCAAGGGAAAAGGACTATTTCCAAAAATAATGCAATGCCTTGGAACACCTTTTGAATTCATAAGAAAATAGAATCATGAGGTTGGTCATGAACTACTTAAGTTAAATGTGTAAGCTTCATGAGATGTTTTAATAGCCATGCTTATGTTTCATTTTGGAATATATTAACAATCTATAAGGCAACGTTATAAACACCCATCAACGCATGCCTAATGATCTTAATTGATTTAGAATGTTGGCTAAAGATTGTCCATTAATTTAAAATCATTACCTCTATGAGTGTTGTATGAGTTCAAGGGAGACAATACCATTATTTCATAGTTTCAAGAACTAAGTATACTTATACTAGATTTTAATTTTAAATTCATTATTAAATAATTAAACCTTTTTATCTTAGGTTCATGACCATAGACTATGCATAACATTATTTTTTAATTTTAGATTATAAATTTTTTGTTCTTATTTTCTAAAGGAGAATTATCAATTCCAACTCAATTAAGATAAATCCATTAAACATTATTTTCATTGTAATGATATAGATTAACTTGCTTAATATTCCAATGATCAATATCAAATAGGGAGTAAATGATCCTCTATCACAATATACCTTGGTTTGGAATAACCATTTTCTTTTAAAAGCAT
Organism: Torreya grandis; assembly: GCA_037957365.1. Classification (NCBI taxonomy): domain Eukaryota; kingdom Viridiplantae; phylum Streptophyta; class Pinopsida; order Cupressales; family Taxaceae; genus Torreya; species Torreya grandis. The sequence goes on along the minus strand of JARHVA010011319.1, from coordinate 60,496 downwards.
TCAGTTATTTCACTTAGTTTCTAAGTTACTTTCAACATATGTAGAAGATTCACATAATCTTATTTTTAATTAAATTCCAAGAGGTTATAAGGTGTTATCCCAAAAATAGTCCATTGCACTTCAACAATGCTTTATTAATTTCTAATTGAAATGTTTGTTTTCTAATAATATTTAGAATATTTATGTGAATATAAATAATATGTAGTTATTCTATTTTAAATTTAATATGTGATTCTAACAACATTTGGAAAATCATTTAGAATTCTTATGATGATTATAATCTCTTTAAGACACTATATAATAATCCAAGGATTTCATCTTATTAATCCATAAAATGCTATCAACTAAACATATTACTTAAAAGTTTCAACCAACTTCTCATTAACTAGACCATTTTTATATAGAGATTTGAATATAATAAGGTAATTTTAAAATTTATTAAAGTCTTAAGTTTACAAGTCACATCATAAAAATTTATGATAGTGATCAAGATAATTTAACTTGATTGATTAATAACATTACCTAACTTCAAAAAGCATAATGATAATTACATATGAACTACTCAATCTAATCTTGTATTTCTAATTTTCACTTAAGATGAAATCTTAAACATATAAATATTACCTTCTAATCCTCATACACTTATTAACATAAAAAGACTCACATAGTATCACAAATAATTCTTAAAACTAGGTTCAAGAATAACTATCTACAACCTTACATATCTAATTAGATCAATTCCATGAACTCAATAAAAATAAAGTGTAAAATAATTATGAGTACATATTAATTTATAATACAACTAAATAACTAGTACAACCTTGCAACTAAAATGCAATGTGTTCCAAGGTTTAAACTTTAAAATTTCATTACAAATCTACTTATTTCAATAATAAGATACTAAATGAAATTACACATTATAATCATATAGCTAAGTTCATAATATCAAATGCCATAATTAACATGTAAAATTTCATTTACTAATAATAATACTAAGGATAAATAAATACTCTAATGATCAACTCTGATCATAACCATATATCATTATTATATGTTTTATCTGAATATGAAAGATAAAGATAATAATAACTTATATCAAGTTACAACTATAATGAATGAAATTAACTACATAACCATTTAGTTCATCTACAATAAACTATCACAACTCAAAGATAAAGAAGAATAATATCAAAAAACTTTCACACATAATCCAATGAAGCCAAACCTATATTGTCAGTCTTAATGAACCCAACCATAAGTGGCCCTAGGCCACCCTAGCCATAAGTTAGATATGGATAAAGGTACTAAAAAAAAAATGGAGAATGGACAAATTAAATGTATTGATATTGACATAAATAAACAACTATACAATAGAAATAAATGAACCACATGTCACTAGTCCATCTCACCAAGATCCATTAATTTGGTACATTATTATGACTACATCTCATTCTCTTGAGATTTTTGATTCAGGAGACATATTCTATTTGAATAATATAATATGGCCCATAAATCTATATCATACATTTATCATGTAGTCATCCTTAAATAATATTTTAATAGATATTAATGATTTAAAAATAAAAACTCATAGAAAGAAGACAATAACTTCAGTCAACCAAAAATGACCACTTAACACACTATGTAAATCTATGGGTCAAAGTTTGAGTGAAATAGACTTTATCAAAAAAGGAACAAAATTAAAAAAATAACCATAATGATATAAATGGAATCATAAAAATAAAATTAATCAATTGATCACAACTTCCAAATGTAAGGCAACTCATGATGATTTTGAATGAAATGTAACATTATGACCAGAATCACACATAATCCAAATAGTATTTAATAATTTTGAGTCAACTAATAATGACCAAAATATGAAATATAAATATGTCCAACATAACTATATAGACAAAATAATAATAAAATAATATTTTTCTAAAAATCCTAATGTTCATTTTGCACACTTAGAGGCTACAAAATGTCATTACCCCTACAACATGGATATATGATTTTAATGCATAACAAGTTAAAAATAACAAAATAAAATTTCCAAATCAACCTAAATGACTAATCTAGGATTTTAAAACTTCATATCACATTTAATCACTAAAACACATTCACATAATGCATAGCCATAACCATAATAAAATGGCATAAAAATAATAATAAACCCTAGCCATACCAATGAGTATAACAAAACACAATGCATAGTTTTATATCCACCATATCCATAATAATGAATATACCCAAATATATATGCACATATTATAACAAAAACTAGCTATGGTTGATCTATATAATGGCCACTGTATAATAATACATAAACTAAAATCCATTAAACCAATTAGGTTTTCCATCTATAAACACTTAACTTTTAGGAAAAGAAATGCCTATGTTTGTGGCTAAAAATGAAAACCCAATTTTCACCATTTAAACAACTTAAAAATGTAACTCAAAATTTAAAACATCACTTACATGAAGTCCTATAATTGACCACAAAAGAGGGTTCCTTATTTTATAATATTCTAATTTACTACCAAGACCAATGCCAAAATAGACACAAAATATCCATATTTTTCCACCAAAACTAATAAAACCAAATAGCCAAAATAAACCCTAGAAAAAATATATTAAAATCATGCATGGCCAAGAATTTACATGACTTAACTTCAATTTGAGCCCAAATAAAACTCATGCACTAACTAGATGTTCATCTCCCTTGGTTTCCATGCCCAAGATTTTGGCAGAGACTCCCCAAAGTGTAGGGCTTCTCCAACAAGCCAAAAATGACCAAATGAAAACCTAAAACCATTTTGGAAGTGTCTTGACCAAAAGAATTTGTGGCAAGATCCAAAACCATGGCCCTAAGGTCAAATGAAAGACAAAAAAAACAACACTAACTCCAAGTCCAAAGGTGGTTCATGGCCCCAATACACCTAAGAATAAAGCCAAGCTTATTACTTGGTCATAAAAAATAAGGAATTCCACAACACATCAAACCATAATGAAGTCCCTCATTAAAATTCAAAACAGGTAATTTTTTTTTGAATGCCTTCAATTGTATCGAAGGTTTTTATTGTTCATCAAAACAAATAGGACCAAGGAAAATATGAAAGAAACTAAAGAGTTAACACACAACTAATTTGATTATGAATGCAAGATAAAATAAAACATAAAAGTCAACAATTTATTAATTCCAATGAAAACATAATAAATAGGAATGACTAAAAATGATGATATCAAATAGCTAATAACCATCATCAGACTTCACAACTTAGCAAATCTGACAAGTGTAGAATTTGAAAACATCTAGTAAAGTAGTGAATATACAAAAGTGAAAATTGGATATAAATCAATCAATAATGAAATCAAACTTGAAATTATAATCACTCACAACTTTAATCAAGTAAACAAAATAACTCAATCATTAGTACCATCAAGCTTATTTTGAAAATAGAATTTATTATTTCGGTTCATCCATGTTATTTCTTCACATTTCTCTATTACTTAGATCAAAACACAACCTAGACCAAGTACCTATACTGGCATTCAATGAATATACCATTAAAAGTATTTAGACATCTAAAATAATAAATGTAATAACAAAATTTAAATAATACATCTGAAATGAAAAGTAGATTAGTACTCATTAAGAATAAATGTCTAATGCTATAATGAAAATTATATCAATGATTATCTCAACAATAAATATAATAATAATGAATCAACATAGATCTCATAATTTTAACACCATAATAAACTAAACAAATATGTCTTAGATAGTTCACAACTAAACTATATCAGCAAATGAAATAAATGCATGTCAAATAGGGTTATGAAATCCTGCCCCACATGGGAAAGAGTTATCTTGGAAATAAAAATATCCAAGGATAAATCTACTTAAAAATATTATTATCTTTTTAGGTATCAACTATTTACTATAAAGGATCCCATTGACCTAACAATTGGGAAATCTCATGATTACTCAATCTAATGTTGTTATGGTCTAGGATCTTCACTAGATCCAAATCCATATCTTCTTCTTTATAAACTTGAATATGAGTCCAATATAAAACATGAGATAGATAAAGACTGCTTTCTCAATAAAGCAACATGAAACACATTATGAATATGAGATAAATAAGGAGGAAAAACTAGTCGGTAGGCAATAGGACTAATTTTTTGCAAAATTTCAAAGGGTCCTACAAGCCACATATATATTTTGGAAGAGTTTCCAAACTTAATTAAGCTTTTCTATGGTCTAACATTAAAAAAAAATTATTTCCAACTTGAAATTCATGCGGTAACCTTTTTTAATTGATATAATGCTTTTGTCTATCAGTGGTAGCCTTTAAATTTTGCCTTATAGTTTCCATTTGCCTATCATACTCGTACACAACATTATAACTAGTAATCATCATATTCTTTAAACTTTCCTAGCCCAATGGAGTTATACACTTGCATTCATATAAATCTTAGAAAATATCCATTTTAATCACCAAATGGTACGTGTTATTACAATCAAATTAAACTAAGTGTAAGTGTATACACAATATTTTCAACTTTTATCAAATACTAGCTCTTTACATCTTTTAAGAACACATCAAGACTCAATCTCTCTAAGTGCATGCCTTAAGAGGTGCACTAGGAAAGGGGTGGGAAGACCTTTGGTGATTCATAGGATTTTTATCCCTTATTTCCACATTATTACGCATCCAACTAGCTCATAAAACCATTACCTAAGCTATTAATCCTCCCTTACACACTCCTCTAGTCTTTTTCCTCTTTTCATCCCTCTTTTTCTCATTTCAATTCCCTTTTTCCAATTGATTGTACTAGGTTGACCAGGTCAACCATATACATTTTTTAGTCTATGATTACTATATAGGGTTGAGTAGTTCAACCCTGTACTCTTTTAGGACATTTTCACATTGATTTTCAGTAGTCCTTCGATCGACCTAGCTTGGGACCTAGTGGTTAATCTCTTAAAAACATATAGGGTTGACTAGGTTGACCCCATATAGTTAACATATTCAAAAGGATTTAGGGTGAGATCCACATATAAATACAAGATCATTTCATCATTATTTCAATATGTAATCAAGATTTATTATTCCCTCGTGCCTTTTTATAGTCTACTCTTCCACCATTCTACTTGAAGACTCTTAGATTAGGGTTTCTACTTAGAGAATCTAGTCTTGTGGATAAGTTTTGGATGCTTTGGAATTTATTAGTTATCCTTACAAACCATAACCTCTTGTGAATCATCTTTGGCCAAGGGAGAGATTGAGTCTTGATGGGTTCACATTCAGGAAAGCATATTCTAAATTTGTTCTCCTCTATTTTATTAGATAGAAGTAGCATAAGTATTGGCTCAAATAATATTACTCTTTATATTCCATATATTAGGTTCTTAATCATACTTATATTAATTAATAGTCTCCCATACATGACTTTATTGATTTACTAACCCCTCATGTTGTGCCACAAGCTTTGGTGTGCCCTAGATTAGATTTACTTTCTTGTTTATTAAATATATAGTGAATATTAAACCTAGGAATCTTTTAGGGTTGTTGCATGATTGTGTTAGACTGTAGGATTTAAAACCCTTCATAGAATGTTTTATTATGACAATTTATCCCCTAAAACCCCATATTGGTCATGCTCTAATTTACCAAATGTACTACCTATCAAAAGTGTAGCTATGCTCTATCTTTTCTGAGCTAGGATTGATTTATAGACATGATGCATTTTTTATTGCATACATTCTGGTGTACCTAACATGAACTAACCCTTACAATATTTTTTTACCTTATTTAATTTCTTTCATTATTTCATCATTATTTTTATCATATATTTATCATACTGTATTGACTCTTTCGATCTAGTATCTAACTTATGTGCAAAGGATTTCAGGTATAGGCTATTGGATCGACCCTGTCGACCTATTATAATTTTTTATCTTTCTAGACATCCATTTTAGATTATTAGGTCAACCCAATCAACCCTTTACATTTTAAATCACTCAAAAACAAATTTATATAAAGCTTGATCCACCTAGTCAACCCAGTTAGTAAAATTTACAAACATATATCAAGGATTTATGATAGAAACTTGGAAAGTAAAGAGCTAACTAATTGGTCAACCTGAATGTTTATTAGATTATTAAGATATTTTTTTAATGTGATGGGAATTTGGTTATTATCAAGGAACTATAATGGCAATCTAATGATGTTTTTAAATTTGTATTTTGTATTATAAAAACTTGCATTAACCAGTGTTGGTATAAGGTTTTATGATGTGTGCTTCAATTAGATTGGCTAGCATTAATCCAATTGATTGTATGTTTCTTTTCAATTCTTTATTTTCAAATTAATTGCAAAATTTATCTTATTTTATTTTAAAATCCATTATAGGCTTCTTAATTTTCCCTTTTTGTTGTACTAGATCGAACCAATCGACCCTACAATATTTTCAAACCCTATTTTCTCCTTTGCAAATTTTTTCAATGTACTAGATTGACCCATTCAACCCTGTACTATTTGTAGACCCTATTTTTTATGCTTGGTTGACCTAGTTGACCCTGTACTATTTTTTTCCTTCCTTATTTATCAATCTTGTTCTCTATTTCTCCTTTTTTCATTGTTTTCATCTCTCTTCATTCATAATGACATTTCCTATCATAATATTCTTGGATAGCTTGAATCCATTTAGATACTATATGAGATGTTCATTTCTCTTACTTTCCCTCCCAAGATTATTATCACTCTTGGGATACCTCTTCTAATCCTTCATCCATGAACTATAATAAGGTACAAATAACACCTCAAGATGAATTTGATGGATCTAATCCTTTCTATACTTACAAAGAAACTTCTCATCTTCAAAAACTTCAAACTAATGTTGGATTAATTGATAAAAATTCACTTAATAATCCCACTAATATTTCTTCTATTAATCATCCCCTTAACACAAATTTAGGTAGTGCTCCTACCAACACCAACTCATCTCCTGATACAACTCAACTTTTAGCCCAAGTTATCCAAAAAGTGAATGCAATGAAAAATTATAACACTAACCAAATGATGAAACTTCAACAACATTTAATCAATGTGGATAATCAAACTCCAAATATTCATCCTTAAGCTAATACCAATTACATTCCTCTACCTCTTTAGGATGCCTCAAGTAATGTTATTTCTCAACCCATAATGAATAAAAAGATGCTTCAAACTCTTCAACATGAGCACTTATCTCCCTTCATTGTATCTATTGATATTGGTAACATATCTCCAAGTATCAAATATTATGGGACTAAATACCCTACCTAATTTCTTAAAGCATTTAGTAACCTCTACAAAAAATGGATCCAAATTAATACCTTCACCACAACTAAACTCTTAGTGAAAACCTTCACTGATAATGTATTATAATGGTATAATCAACTTCCCCAACACTCTATTTTGAAACTTGAAGATTTGGTTAATCATTTGGTTAAAGAGTTTCAACACAATGATCTTCCCAAAAATTGTCTTAACCACTTTTTCAATGCTAAGCAATCTCTAATTAAATCAGCTCATGACTTTATTAAAAGATGGAAATATTTATCTCATAAAGCTAACCATAACATGACTAATGATAAGTTATTTAAATTGTTTATCACTACTTTCACTCCAACTTTTTAATATAATGTTCAAACCTTTCTTCCTAAAGCACTTAATGAATCTCTTGATCAAGCTAAATGTCAACACTTAATTATGAATCAATTTGAACCTAATCCTAAATTTCTTAAAGGATCTTACCAAACATCTAATGCTATCACTAGTAATACTTTGTAAACCAAACTATGAGTTTCCAAAACTAGTATTCCTTCACCTTCTCATACACCTCTTTTGGTTTAGTTAATGAAATAATTTTTACTGCTCTCAAAACCTTTCATCTATCCTAGTGCTCCTCATAAATGGTATGATCACAATCTATTTTTTTGGTTTCATGCCGACATTGGGCATTCTCATTAATCTTGTAGAGGTATCACTAAATTTTATATCTCCTATATGCTTGGTGACTCATTCAATCATGAAGCTATAATCAATCTTCATCATCAATAATACACTGTTGCCTTTCAAAAATGATAAAATTCCAAACCTTCTACCTTAAATAACCAAATATATTTTTCAAATAATCAATTAACTACCAATTATGTTTATGCCATTGATGCTAATTATGACTAATATTTTAACAATTCTCAATATGGAAATACTGTTAAAGTCAATTACTATCATATATTGGCTCAAAAATATCATGTTACAAATCTTAAGAAGTCATCTTTGGGGGAAAAATTTCTTAAAGATAATACCACTACTAATGTTTCTTCAAAAGATCAAGAAGAACAATCTCTTCCTTCTGATCCTCCAATTATAACTATTCCTCCAAAAAATAATTTACCTTCTAAACTTTGTGTTGGTTCTTCTAAATCACATTGGAACTTTCTTGAGGAAATCTAATCTAAGACTTGTAAGATTTCACTTATGGAGTTGGTTCACACTTCTCCCTATCATCCTAAGTTCCTTATATAACAACTTTAATAAATTGAAGATCCATCCTCCATAGATGAATAACCACCCTCTATTGAATCTCAACCTACCAACATAAATACCAGTAAAACTATGTGTCCTTCTTCCAAGCCCTCTATTCAATTCCTTAAAGAGGACATGATCAATGATGAAATTATTTTTTTTGCTAATGATCCACCGATTTTTATCAAAGTAGTGATTAATACCATTCTTAGTCATAAATTTCTAGTTGATGAAGGTTTTGTTATTAATCTAACATCTTTATGGCTCATCTAACAACTCAATTTTAATAAATATCATCTCAAGCAAACCCATATTACTTGTCATGGTTTTCATTAGATTAATGGAAATCCACTTGGTTGTATTTGGCTTCCATTAAACATTGGACCCAAGACTATTCAAACTAAGCTTATAGTCTTTGGCATACCCCTATCTTATCACATACTCATTGGTCATATATGGACTCATTAAATGAGGGCCATTACTTCTTCTAGTAGTCGATGTATTAAATTCTTACATAATGGAAAATGGTATAAGCATGAAGCTGATCCCCACCCATGAAGTATTCAACTTCCTAATCCTAAATCACAATATAATATTCCTACTATTCCTAAGATAAGCAGTGCTCCTTTACCTGAGTTCATCAACGCGAATCCTGATTTACAAGTTACTCTTGAAATTTTTGATGATGATGAACCTACAGATTTGTAACATACTTGAAATACTACCAATTTACCTCCCATGAATCATATTATTCCTCTTATTGATGATATTACTAATTTTCCCAGTCCATGTAATTCTCAGGATCCATCTTTACCTGAAGATGCCTTCACTTGAATTGATTTTGGAGTGGCCAAATTATTTCAATATCCTCTCATCATGTCTCCTCATACATTCAGTAATTTCAAGATTTCACCCTCTGAAACTCCCCTTGATTCTCAATCATGTCTAATTTATCCAACATATGCTGAAAGTTATATCATGTCCCAAGATTAATTTAGAGACTTGGATGTCTAACATTATCAAAAAACCTTAGCCTAAATTTATGATTTTAATCAATATATTCATACCATTATGTGGATCATACCTTAGATCCTAAGGGTCATGTACCTTCTACCAATTCTCCTCTTATCAATATTCCTTAGGTGGTAGAATAAATTATACCCTTCAAACCTCTGAAATACATATCCTTTACCACCTATCAATCCAAACATTACCTCTAATAATTATGCCATCGATGAACCCAGCAATACTCTAATCCGTTTTAATCCATACACTTCTTCTACTCTTGAAATTACACTAAATGCCAAGGCAGCTGATGTTCATCAGTTACATTTTGAGTATGAACACCATGGAAATCAAATTCTAGTTCTTAAAGTAGATTTTGAGTATTATGGTCCTCTTCCTACCATGCCTAGTGATGAAGCTATCCTTGAATTAATTTATGCCTGAGAACCTCAACTTCCTTGGCAACATCATAAACCTAGATATTTTAAGACTAAAACTCCTTGCTTTAACAACTTCATTGCTAGCATTGATCCTAAAACAAATATAATTTATGCCTTACCTAATGCACTCCATATTATTCCATGCTTATTGAAGAAACCACTCACATCAAATATGATACTCCATATTATCCTTGACCAATTATTGTCTTTCAAGAGATCTCAACTACTGGACATGATAATTTTAGCTTATTCTTTGACAAATATCATGAAGCTTTCACTTGGTCCTAAGAAGACATTCCTAACATGAACCATAAAACTATGGTGTATAATATCATTACTTATCTTGATGCTAAGCCTATGTGTAAGAAAAATCCACCTAAAGTTTTCACTTTATGTCATAAGGAAATCATCAAATTACTTGATTCTAAATTTATTAAACCAATGGATTATTTTTAATGGGTTTCCAACATTTTTCCCATTCAAAAGAAGGTAAAAATGGTAATTTGCATTTGTATTGATTTCCATAATCTTAATCTTGCTTGTCCAAAGCACAAATTCCCTTTACCTTCAATAGATGCCATTATTGATTCCATAGATGGTCACAAAATGTTATCTCTTATAGATGGATTCTCATGATACAATCAGATTCATATCACTCTTGAGGACCAATATAAGACTACTTTTACCATGAAATGGGGTACCTATTGCTTTGTCAAAGTTCCCTTCAATCTTAAGAATGTTGGAGCCACTTACCAACAAGTGATGAATCACATATTTCATGATCTCATTCACAAAATTATTGAAACCTATGTGGATGATCTTATTGATAAATCCAAACATCATAAGAATCATATTTCTATTATTTCTATCATATTTGACTATCTCTTTAAATATAAAGTTAGACTTAATCCTTACAAATGTGTCTTTGGAGTCACATCTATAAAATTGTTATGATTCTTAGTCTCTCTCTGCAGCATTGATGTTGACCCTACCAAAATTAGTGTCATCATCAACATGCCCTTCCTCATTATATTCTTGAAATTTGTACTTATTTAGGAAAACTTGGGACAATTAGATGATTCATCCCCAAAATGTCATATAAAATTCACTCCATCAATTCCCTTCTCAAGAAAGGCACTTCTTTAGAATGGACAAATCCATGGAAAAAATCCTTTGATAATATGAAAGAGTTATTACTTCATCCACCTACACTTTATCTTCCTTATAATAATAAACCTTTGATTCTATATACTTCTTCGACACTTATTTTAGCTAAGGAAATGCTTGACCAATAATATGATATGAGAAAAGAGTATGTTATCAACTACATTAGCTGAGGCATCATCGATTATAAAAAATGTTATACCAAAATTGAGGGTGATTGGTTCGCTATCTATTTTGTAGCTAAAAAGCTTTACCATTATATGGTTTACCAAACTACTTATGTCATCATTCATTCTGACTCCATCATTTTTTGTCCAAAGCATCTCTTCCAAGAGATAGAATTGGTAAATTGATGGTCCTCCTTATGGAATTTTATCTCCACATCATCACTCAAAATACTATCAAAGGGAAAATCATAGATGATAAAATTGCCATAGCTCCCTTACCAACCACTTCTTCTCTTCAAGATAATATTTTAGATGACAATATCCTTTACATTGAAGGTCTTAATCAAGATATTTCTCTTAAAGATAATTTTCATAGCTTTACTGTTGATCTTAAAGCCAATAATCTTGATGAATCCACTACTCCCTCTAGAACTACTAAAGAAAAATTAGTTATTAAGGAGCTTCCTAAAATTAATGTTGAATTAAATGAATATACTTAGACCCTTCACTTTGATGGTGCTAAATGTATTCAAGGAGCCATGGTAAGTTACATTCTCATAAGTCCTCTTAGCAAGATCATTCTTTTAGCTTTTTACTTCACCTTTGATGTCACCAATAATATGGCCAAGTATGAATCTCTTATCTTAGGCATGTGAGCTGCTCTTGACTTAAACATTCAATACCTTCATACTTTAGGTGACTCTTAACTTATTTTCCACCAATTCAGTAATCATTATTAATGTAAAGGTGAGAACCTCATCCCATATCATCAAATTTTAACCATTCTCACTAAATATTTCATCTCTTTCACTATTGAGCCTATTCCTAGAGATAAAAATTCCATTACTAATTATCTTGCCTCTTCATTTTCTATATTTCATCCATACCAAGTCCTTTTTTATCCTCCTTTTCTTATACAAATAAGAAAATCTCCATCCTCTAATCCACCACCAGATTTGCTTATTTATCATACTGAAGATATTACCATTCTACAAAGCCCATGGTACCAAGACATCATTTAATTCTTGGAAAATCAAACTTATCCTCCTAATTTAGACTCTCATGAAAAGACATGTATTCATAAACAAGCTTTCAAGTATGTATTTTGACACAACATCCTTTAATATCATATTGCTAAAGGTATCTTGCTCCATTATGTTATGTAAGATGAGGTCCCTCCTCTTCTTGAACAAACACATGGGAACATTTATGGTGGTCAATATAGCAGACATGATACAACATGAAAATGCTTATGTATGGGTTAATTTTGGCCTAATCTTGAAAAGGATGCAATTGAATATGCTAAAAATTGTAATCCTTGTAAGCTTCATGATAATATAATCCATTCAAATTTAGCTAAACTTTAAACTATCAAATATCCTCATCTATTTTCCATATGGGGATTTGATCTCATTGGTAAACTACCTCATTCCAAAGATGATAATGTTTTTATCATCAATTCTATCAAATATTTTACCAAGTGGGTAGAATCCATGCCCCTTTTGAACATCACCAGTCCTACCATTTCAAAATTTATTCTTAATCAAATCATTTGCCACTTTGGTGTTCCATGTAACATCATTTTAGATAATGATGGTAATTTAAAAAATAAACATGTTAAAAAATCTTTTAATAAATTCAATATTAATAAAAAATTTATATGCCTTATCATCCATAATTTAATGGCCAAGATGAGGATATTAATAAAATTATTAACAAAATTCTCCAAAATATAATCCATGAAACCTGCATAGATTGACATATTCATTTCTACCCTACACTTTGGGCCTATTAGACTAGCATACATATTACCACTGGGGCAACTTCATTCTCTCTAGTCTATGGTTCTAAGTCAATTCTTCATTTAGAATTTGAGCTTCCTTATCTTCATATATCTTTTCATGGTTTTATTCCTAATGAAGAATTATATGAATCTCATCTTCATGCCCTAGATCTTCTTGATGAAACTCATCTTTCCACCTTACAAAATAACCTCTAATACAAGGCTCACATTGCCAAATATCATAACAAATGTGTTAAAGTAAACACATTTAATGTTGGTGATCTTGTCCTTAAATTAGATTACACCCATGACAAAGAAGGTAAATACACCCAAAAATGGTGGGGGGCATATATAGTCAAATATATTCCTAGTCCAAGCACCTAAAATATTCAAACCAATGAAGGCCAAGTTTTCAAAGAGCCTACCAATACACAATTCCTCAAAAATTACTTTGCTTAAACATTTCCTTATTTTCATGCTTTCTATCTACATTTATCTAACACTTTTTGTAGGTCACTTACACGAGTCTCTCCCTCTACATCAAGTTCCTTCCTTTTGTATACCTTTAGTCCTATTTTTTGGTTTATTGATGTGCCATAGTCTTCTTTATCTTATTTCATTTTCTCTTGTTTTGTCACCCGTTAAGTTTTTCTTTTGTGAGTTACATTATAAGACCATGGATAGGACCTAAAATTCCTGAAAAAAGTACCATATTTATGCTTATCTCACTTTATATTTTACTTGATTTTTGTCACCCCTTGTGCTTCTATTTTATGAATTTACAATTGAATACCATGGATAAGACCCAATACTCTTCATAAAAATACCGTTTTTTTAAATCTTTTTACATTCTTGTTCTCAACTTTAGATTTTGCTTCTTTTGTTATATAAAATTTGTAAAAACAAGATATGTTAGAATGTTTTCCTCCATTTCCCTCACTCTTATGATAAGGAATCATACTTTACTATCATTGTATCCCTTTTTTACCTTTGTCAAATTTATTCATGATTTTAAGTAATTCAAATTGTTCAATTTGTCATTCCTCTTGATTTCCCCTTTCTTTCACTCCACATTGGATAAAATAGGGTTAAACTCAAGATAGCACTTTTAATTAACCTAGATTTATGAGACTCTTAGACCCCATTCTATTTGAATTTATTTCTCTTAGAAACCTTATACCAAGTATTCAAATGAAAATCATCTTTAACACCAATGTTTGGTTTTCCAAATATGTATGGAGAAGGAATAGAAAAATCCATCAAGAAAGTTAAAATCTAAATCATTTGAATCAAAAGGAAATGATGTCTAAAAGGTAACATATAAATCTCAAAAGTCAACATCACACCAAAATACATAATTACAATCACATCTCCTATCTCTAATTGAAGCTCAAACTCCATAGTTTGCCTCACATAGAGCCAAGGTACTTTTGGGTGTAGTAGGCGAGTAGATTGGAATACAAGAATTCAACAAACTATATGGTGATACGTAATTTTTCACACAAGTTCCCAATATTCACATTATACTGATGGATTTGTAAGGGGTCCTAAGGAATAGGGAACACATTTTGGGGAGGTAGGTCCATTTTAATTTTCATGCATATATCCTTCATGGGATGATATATATACGTCATTTGTTGGCCTAAGACTTTGGCTAAGAGAATATCTTAAAATTCCTTAAGGTTTAAAGTCCTCTTGTTTTGGAAAACCTAATTTTAGTGTCTTGAGTTTGATAAAGAGTTCCTCTACCCTATTTTTTTCCTTCATTCTCCCCTCCAGCCATTTAATTTCCCCCATTGATAAACAAATTATGATTCAAAATTTGTTTTTCCTTCTTTAATTCCTTCTTCTTCATCTCTTAAAAATATGCTATCACTACTTTGTTTTAGTTTTATCTATCCTTAGAGTGAAACATCATGTTTGAGAAACTATGGATTCATATACATTTTTTACCATGACTTTACATTTCTAGACTTGTCCTACTTTCTTTTTTACCATTTTTCATTGTTTTACTATCCTAATATTATGGACACCTGAGTTCATACCCTTTTTCCATTATTGAGTGAGGTTGGATTGTTACTTTCACTCATCAATTTTTTTTCCTTTTTATGCACCTTTTTTCATTGTTGAGTAAGATAAAGATTATTACTACTCACTCATCAATGTTGTTTTACCTTTTTGTTTCTTCTTTTTCCATTGATTTATTTTATTTACCATCCTATTTGACATGTATCCTTCAGTTGACTTGTTGAGTTTA
Source organism: Torreya grandis (assembly GCA_037957365.1). NCBI lineage: Eukaryota > Viridiplantae > Streptophyta > Pinopsida > Cupressales > Taxaceae > Torreya > Torreya grandis. Next base: position 45,098 of record JARHVA010011319.1, on the reverse strand, counting down.
ATTTTATTACTTAAGGATATCTTATTTGAGTTTTTTTGTCATTAGTACCCTTGGATTTTCACTTACCCAATTTACTCTTGTTGTTTAAATTGGTCATTTTGTCTAACATAACACTTGTCATCCTAGCTTTCCAAATTTCCCAACTATGTTCCATCCTCGTAGCACCAACTATCTTGGCTTTTCTTGTATTTATTTGTTTTTGATATTTAGTTTTGTATTCTTCAATTTGTAGAAATTAGTCTCTATTTCCTACATAATTAAAATTAATAACACAGTAGACAACCATATAGTGATAAAGGTAAGACAAGGTATGCATTACATTTACTCTTTAGTCCTTTACTTTTAGTTATTTTTTCTTTAAAAAAGAACATTTTTTTAGCATCAAAATTATGTGTCCTATGTTCTTTCTCAAAGAATCATCCCCAATTTCATGTCAGTGACACATGATGAGATTCAAGTGGGGAATATGTATATAAATAATATTTTTAACTTTTATCAAATACTAACACTTTACATCTTGTAAGAACCTGTCGAGACTCAAACTCTTTGAGTGCATGCCTTAAGGGGTACACTAAAAAATGGGTGCATAAACCTTTAGTGTTTTTCAGGACTGTTATCCCTTATTTACTCATTATTACCAATATAAATAGCTCTTAAAACTATAACCTAAGCTATTAATCCTCCCTTTCACATTCCTATATTTTTCCTCTTTTCATCCCTCTTTTTCTCACCTCAATCCCCTTTCACCAGTTGATTATATACGGTCAAATAAGTTGACCTTATATATTTTTAAATCTATAATTACTATATAGGGTTAAATGGGTTAACCCTTTAATATTTCAATACATTTTTCACTTTGAGTTTCATCACCCCTTCAATCGACATAGCTCGAGACCTAGTGATTTATCTCCCAAAAACATATAGGGTCGATTGGGTTGACTCCATGTAACGAATATATTTTGAAGGATTTAGGGTGAGATCCACATATAAATACAAGATCATTTCATCATTATTTTAGTATGCAATCAAGATTTATTATTTACTCATGCTTCTTTACAATCTACTCTTCCACCATTCTACTTAAGGATTCTTGGCTTAGGGTTTCTAGTTATAAAATCTAGTCATGTGGATAAGTATTGGATGATTTGGCCTTTATTAATTATCCTTATAAACCAAAAAAACCTCTTGTGAATCCCATTTTTCCAAGGGAGATATTGAGTCTCAATGAGTTCACATTCCATAAAGTATATTATGAATTTGTTCTCCTCTCTTTTAGTAGATACAAGTACCATAAGTACTAGCTCAAATAATATTACTCTTCATATTCCATGTACTAAGGTCTTTATCATACTTAAATTAATTTATATTTTCCTATACATGTTTTTATTGCTTTACTAACCCCTTATGTTGTGTCACACGCTTTGGTGTGCACTAGATTAGATTTACTTTCTTATTGATTAGATATAGAGTGAACATTAAATTGACTCTTTTAGGATTGTTATATGATTATGTTAGACTATAGGATTTAGAACCCTTCTTAGCATGGTTTATTTTGACAATTGATCCCTAATTGGGTCTAACATATCCCTATATTGGTCATGCTCCTACTTAACAAATGTATTCCCAATCAGAAGTGTTAGTATGCTTTATCTTCTCTAAGCTAGGATTGATTTATAGATATGATACATTTCTTATTACATACAATAATTAATCTTCTTAGTTACCTTGTTGATTAATCATATACATTACTCTATAAATTTATTTAATTTTTTTATTTGACCATCCATTTATAGGTGATATGATGAACTAAAATTCAACCTTGTACCAAAAGTGACAATCAAATTTTTATAAAATCTCTAAGTAAAAAGTTTATCTCTATTTAAAATAATAACATCAGGCATGCCATGTAGCTATACTATTTATTTCAAAAACATGAATCAAACATAGATGCATGATCAGTTAAGTTTCTAGTAATGAAATGACTAACTTTAGTAAATTTATCTATCACAACCAGAATAGTATCATGTTTATTTCTAGATTTTTGAAAAGTAGTTATGAAATCCAAAAAAATCACAACCCACTTACCTTACATTACATCATGAGGGTAAAAAAACCCTCATAAATAAAAATGTTAAACATTCACATGTTGACATCCTAAACATCTTGACTTAAAGATAATAACTTCATGTTTCATTCTAGGCCAATAATATAGCCTTTCATTTTGTGTATCATATTTATGACACCTAGATGAGCAAAATGAGGTTCTACTTAAATGTCTTTCAGTAAAATATTACTTAATTAACTAGAATTTGGTATATAAAATATATTTTTATGTTTGATTAAACCATCAAAATCAATAAAAAAGTCAAAAAATTTCTTTTCAACAGACTCATTAGCTAAATTTGCACTTACATCTTGGTAAAACTTATCAGAACACTATTATTCCAATAATTCAGTTCTAAAATTATTATGTACAATAGATAAGGTAATGAGATACATGCATCGATTGAGTCCATCAAGAACATATTATCCTCACATTTTAAATATGAAATGTGCATATCAAAATTACTTAAAAATTTCAGCCATCTTTGTTGGTACACATTCATATCATCATTGAAAAATAAATATTTCGTGCTATGATGGTCATATTTTAACTCAAATGCTTACCTAGGAAAAAATGTTTCCATTTCTTCAAATCATGAACAATGGTAACAATATCAAGGTCATAAGTGGTGTAATTACTCTAACGGTCCTTCATTTCTTATGACTCATAAGCCACAATTGAACCATCCTAAGTTAACACACCATCCAAGCCTTCTTTGCCCATAATTGAAAATTTACAATCAAATCTAGTACAATTAATATAAGTGTTGAATTCAGTAACTCTTTAAGAATCAATAAATCTTGTTCATATTCTGAATTCCAAAAAAAATTATTACCATTATACTAGAAGGAAATTATTGGGTTAGCTAATTTAGAAAAAAAATAGCAAATCTTCTATAATAAATAGCCAGTCCCATAAAACTACATACTTCATGCACATTTTCAGGAGCATATCACTCTTGATTATCTCTAGTATTTGTTAGGTCAATAAAAAAACCCATTATAGTTATAATATGACACTAAATAGTGGATATTAGATTGAAAAAAATCACATTTAGATAAGTTATCAAATAGTTTATGTTACCATATCCTTTTCAGTACTAAGCGTAAATGTTTATCATGTTTATTTGCATTCTTATAATAGATCACTATATCATTGAGGAATAATAGACTAAACTTATATATAAAATCCATAAATACACTATTCATTAAGTTCATAAATGCAGTAGGTGTATTAGTTAAAACAAAAATCATTACTATAGACTTGTAATGTCTATACATAGTTCTAAAAATAGATTTATGGATGTCTTCTTTTTTAGTCCTCAATTGATGATACCCTAACCTTAAGTTCAACTTTGAAAATATAGTTGCATCCTTCATTTTATAGAATATATCATCTATCAATGACAAAGGACATTGATTCTTAATGGTAACCTTTTTAAGCATGTGATAATAAACACACAATCACAAGGTTCCATCCTTGTTTTTCATAAAGACCACTAGTGTACCCCAAGGTGACACACTTGGCCTAATAATGGCATTTTCTAATAGTTCTTGTAGTTGAGCTTTCAACTCCTAAAAATATATTACATTTATATGATAAGGAACTTTAATTATATGGGATAACCCTAACATTACATCAATAAAAAAATCAAATTCATGTTTCAGAGGTAAACAAAGAACTTTTTTTCTAGAAAAACATTAAGAGAATTCTTGTAAAAATAGATATTCTTTAAATTTAATTTTTTTATAGGTCCATTTTATTGCATCTAAAAAACATATAATTTATAACCCTTATGCATTATGTTATTTAGCTATAAGTATAATAATAATCTATGTACTTTTCATATCAACAAACTTTGAATTTTTATAGGTTCCCCAAATTGTTACAATAATATATCACTTTTCTACAATAGTATAAATTTGATTTATGTTGTTGTAGCCAATCCATGCCTAAAATAATATCAAAAGATCAAGGGGAGCTAAAAATAAATTAACTTGGGTTTGAAAATTACCTAAGTCTAAGCTTATGATATCTAGACATTTAGTAATTGACATCCTTTTACCTAAGTTAAACTTAAGACCCCAAACATCTTCCAAAGTTAATAAAATAAACTTACAACATGTTACTAACTTATGATCCATCAAAATATCATTTACTCTTTAATCAAACAAAATTGAAAAAAAAATCATTTAGTTTACCTCTAATTTCAATAGAAGTTATTTATAAATTTATTTTTCTGTTATATATAGCTAAATACACTCTATGATTAACTGATTGACCTATTTTTAGTTTAGGAAAATCTTTATAGTAATGGTTATCACCACATTCCAATCATATTACAATCCTTTGAGATGCCACTGGAATAGTATTTACTCCAGTAGTAGGCACATTTTGACTATTTTAGGTAAAATTTCTAATAAAAATTGTAGACTTAGAAGAATTAAGATTCTTGAAATTTTTACTTTTCCTTAGAATTTGTTGAAACCACTAGTACTCCTAGTAAACTTATAGTTTGAATCAAATTTGTTAAAATTATTAGGTGAAGCGAGTAGATTTTTATTCTTAGATTGTTGCTTATTCGATTTAAAATCTTTTAGTACCGTTTAATGAGACTTATCCTTCTCTTTTTCCCTATGAACAAATTTAATATTAATAGTTGGAGTCTTAGGATTTGTCATATTAACATCATGCATCAATATCTCTTTCAAACCTAGCTTAAACATAGTGACATTAGTCTCTTCATCATGTATATAGTTAACATGATGAAATAGATTCAAAAACTTTTTTTCATACTTAGTCACAGTCATATTCTCTTATTTTAATAGTTGAAAATTAGTGATTTTCTATTCCTTGAATTTAGAACTAAGATACCTCTTCCTGAACTACCTTTCAAAAGTAGGCTAGGTAAGAGTCATTGGTTAGTAACCCTCTAGAGTGCATACATGGATATAAAAAAAAGCTATAGCTCCTAATAAATGATAATCAACCACTATTTTTTTTCACATTATAAGACATGTCATGTAAATTAAAATACTTGTGTAGTTGTACTAACCATGCATCAACTGCATCACCTAATTCCTTACCAAAAAAGGTTGGTAGAGGAAACTTAATCATCTCTTTAATGATATAATCAGCCATATTAATAGTGTTATTTTTAATTTCTTTTTCACTAACTTGCTTTTTATTCTCTAATTAGAAGTTCGTTAGCTAGAACACCTTCTAGATTGTTCAACCTTCATTCTTAGGTGTCCAATTTACTCAGAAGTGAATTTAATGCAATCAAAATTCCATTCAAAACTACCTCATCATTAACATTAGGACTTTTTCCCTCATGGTTATGGGATTTAACATTATTATCAAAATTATTGAGAAGTGGTTCCTTTTTTTAAGGAATATTAGCCCTATGACCTTGAAATCTTCCTCTACAAGGGTTAACATTCCTTGGGTTGTTTTTTGTTATTACATGTAATGAAATTAATTCAAAAATAAAGTAAAATAGTAGAAATATATCTAAATATGATTGAAATATATTAGAATATATGATAATAGACAAGCCACTTCAAGGGGACAACCTTCACAAGTTTTAATAGGAGTAGAATTCATAATATGATGATAAAAAATTACCCACTACCTCCTATATATAGTCTATCTAGGCCATGATTACTCCAAAGGCTGACCTACTAACCAAATTAATGCATAGAGAAATGTGATAGAGGATCAAAGAGGGATAAGTAATCCAAAAGATAGTTATTCCTATCCTAATACATGTGATAGGTTAGGGGCATAGCATGCCCTTCCCCTTCAAACCAATGTTGTCTTCAACATTGAATAACTCTGGATGTTGCTGCAGAAAAAATTCACCTTCCCAAGTTGCATCTTCACTACTCAGGTTCTTCCACCTTTGATAAGATATTCCCTAATCTCTTTGGTTCTCAACCTCTTAGTACGTGTTTGGAGGATCTTCTCTAGTTCTAAAATGAATCATCCTTCTTCATCTAGTTCTAGGAGCTCTATCTGGGCTGAAATTTTCTATCCAATGAGCTTATTCAAATAAGAAACATGAAATAATGGGTGTATGCAAGATGAATTAGGTAACTCAAACTTGTAAGCCACACTTCCAATTTTATACAAAACCTGATAAGGGCCATAATACTTAGGAGCAAGTTTGTTGTCCTTTTTTTGTTGCTTCAAGGACATATAATTGTAAGGCTACAAACATACAAATACCCAGTCACCCACCTCAAAATTTCACTCACTACATTGTTGATCTACTTTTTTCTTCATCATGTTTTGTGCCAAGGCCAAATTCTCTCTCAAACTAGCCAAAACCTTTTGTTGATGTTGAATGTGCTCCTCAACATCTCGAACCTTAGTTTATACCTTTAATGAAGAAGTGATGGAAGGTGGATGGTAACCATATAGTGCTATAAATAGAGACATTTTAGAAGAGGTATGGAAAGATGAGTTATACCACCATTCTTTAAGTGGTAGCTAGTTAACCCAACATTCTTGTTTATCTGATACAAAACAATGGAGATACCCCTCTAAACATTTGTTAACCACTTTTGTTTATCTATCAGATTGGGGGTGGTAAGATGATCTATGAGATATCTAAGTACCCAAATAGGAAAATATTTTAATCCAAAAATTACTAGTGAAAATAGGATCATGATCACTTACAATTATTTTTGGGGTTCCATGTAATTTCAGAACTACCTCTAGAAAAATAGTTGTTACTATACTTGATAAAATGGGTGTGAGAGAGCACAAAAATGGGTATATTTTTTAAGCCTATCCAAAATGACCAAGATAAATTTATTACCTTTAGAACAAGTCAAACCTATGATGAAATCCATGGAAACCTCCTCCCACCTTTGACTAGGAATTGCTAACGGTTGTAACAGAACCAGGGTCTTAACTATCTCACCTTTATTCTATTGTCATATCAAGCATTCTACCCAAAAAAAATTTACATATCCCTTGAGTCCTTACCAAAATAATTATTTATTAATTCTATGATAATTTTTCAATAACCCTCAGTTTCCCCCAATTGGAAATGCATGTAACTCTACAAGAATCTTATGCTTAAGCTCTGAATCTTTGCATAAGTATAACCTACCCTTATACCATAAGACATTACCTTTCCATTCAAATTTGTTAGATTCTAAAGTACCTTTCTGGAGATTCTAAATCAACACCTATGTATCCTTGTCTTTCTCCCAATCTAACCTAGCTTCATCCACCTAATCTGCTTACAACATGGACATTGCACAAAGTAATGCTTTTATGGATGTATCTCCTCTAGATAGTGCATTTGATACTACATTATCTTTACCCTTCTTATAGATGATTTAAAAATAATAACCCAACATTTTGGTTACCCACTTTTTTTATTCCTCAAATGATAATCTTTGCTCCAAAAAGTATTTGAGACTATCAAGATCTGTGTTCACCTTAAAGTGTCTACCCATTAGATAGGGCCTCCATTATTTAACTACATGAAGAATAGCCATCATTTATTTATCATAGATAAGTTTCTATATATTATTAAATTTGAATTGATGAATCTCAAATGTAATGGGTCTTCCTTCCTACATTAGTACTACTCCTAACTCAGATCCAAAAGCATCACATTCAATAGTGAATGTCTTTGAGAAGTTTGAAGTAGTAAAAACTAGAGTGGTGCACATAGCTAATTTTAGTTTCTCAAATTATTTGGTGGTGGCATCATTCCAATGGAAGGTATCATTATTTATTAATGTAGTGAGTGGAGCTACTATGTTGCCATAACCTTTCACAAATTTTTGGTAGTAACTTGTTAGTCCTAGGAACCCTTAGAGGTTTTTTAGAGTTTTTGGCATGGGCCATTCCATCATAGCTTTGATCTTCTAGGTATAAAATTTGACACCTTCATGGGAAACAATGTGACCTAGGTACTCTACCTCATTTACTCCAAAAGCAAATTTGGATGGCTTCACATAAAGCCTATGCTTCTCCAAAACTATCAACACTTGTTTCACATGTTACAGATGTGCTTCCCATGTCTAACTATATATTAATATGTTATCAAAGAAAACCAACACAAATTTCCTTAAAAAAGGACTAAAAATAGTGTTCATCAAGATCTAAAAAGTATATGGTGCATTTGTAAGACCAAAGGGGATTAAAAAAAACTCATAATGGACCTCATGCATTCTAAAAGTAGTTTTATGAACATCTTCATCCTTGATTCTAATTTGATGGTACCCCAAGTGAAGATTCAATTTTGTGAAATAATTATCACCATGCAACTCATTAGTTAAATAATTAATTATTTGAATAGTAAACTTATCTTTGATGGTGTACTTGTTGAGTTCCCTATAATTTAGGCACATCCTTCATGTGTCATCCTTCTTCCGCACCATGACTTAGAGTTTTACCTAGAGTACATCTCCCTTCTTCATCAAAGGATCTACTATATCCCCATTATTCAACATGTACACCATGACCATGATATAGTACATCCCCCTTTTGACTCCATCTCTTCCTTGTTATAAGTTTAACCTGGATTTTTAGCACCCTTTCCTCAGCCCCAAGTTTATGGACCTACCATAAAAGGGCTTTTCGATGTCGACCCTGATTGGATTATTTTGACCCAACTTTGACCAATAAATTTTTCACTTCTTTTAGCCTCAATTCAAAACATATAAATAATATACCCTGTAAAAATATTTCTATGCTTTCCAAAAATGTAAATAACTTAGAAAAATTCTTTGAATTGTGCACTATAGAGTAATTTTATGAAACACCTTAAAATGGTGATAACTTTTGTAAAATAGATCCAAATGAGCTGAAATTTTAATGGAGGCTTAATTTAATGATTTATCACCTTAATTAATAAAATTTAAGAGAAATTAGTAACCTTTTTTTAGATATATCCAAATTTAAAAAACTAGGGTTTCACCCACAAGATTACCTAAATTATAGCTCTGATACCACTTGTAATGAAATTACTTCAACAATAAAGTGGAATATTAGAAATAGATCCAAATATGACTCAAATATATTATAATATATGATAATAGATAAGCCACTTTGAGGGGGAAACCTCCAAAAGTTTCAATAAGAGCACAATTCATAATATGATGATAAATAATTACCCATTACCTCATATATATAGTCTATCTAGGCCATGGTTACTCCATAGGCCAACCTAATAACCAAATGAATGCATAGATAGATTTTACATAGAATCAAATATGGATAAGTGATCCAAAATTTGGCTATTCATATCCTAATACATGTGATAGGTTAGGGGCATAACATTACAGATCTTGTTCTTACCATCTTGTGTTGAAACAAAAAACAACTCAATAGAAAAAAAAAAACCAAATATTATTCAAAGTTCCCAAGAGAATTAAATTGTGCTCTGATAATAATATGTAATATCCATAATTTTTTATTCATAGACTAAGATAACAACTATGGAAAAAAAATTCAACTAGAGTTTAGCATAAAAACACACAATTATACTATAATTGTATTATAGAAAACACATGAACTAGACCAAGTACATAACTCATCAATAATTTAATTAGGAATAATTTTAACCACTTAGTATTTAGATATTAGTGAGTTAATGTTTTCATAGCCACTCACTCTTATCAATGTACTTCACTATGGCCTTCTTAGAAGAGTTGTCACTGATTTATGCCCTTACCTAAGTACTTATAAATGATATAAAATAGCCATCACCTTATAGGATGATTCAACAAAATTTAGAAAATAGAGGCAAAGATAAAATAGTTTCAACAAAATAATCATCACACTAAGATTGATTAAGTAGGATCTACCAAATCATAAGTAGTAGGGAAAGATCAAGGCAAAAGGATTATTTCCAAAAGTAGTACAAGGCCTTGGAACACATTTTAAAATCACAAGCAAATAGAGGCATGAGGTTGGTCATCATTTAATTAAGGTAAATGTGTAAGCTTCATGAGATGTTTCAATAATAATTCTTATTTTTTATTTTGGAACATATTACCAATATACAAGGCATGGTTATAAGCAAAAATCAAAGTATGCGTAATGATCTTACTTGATTTATAACATTGGCTCATGATTATCTTTTCATTTCCAATCATTACTGTTATGAGTGTCATATGAGTTAAAGGGACTCAATACCATTATTTCATAGTCTCAAGAAGTAAGTGTAAATATACTATATTTTACTTTTAAATTCATTATTAAATAATTAAACCCTTTTATCTTAATTTCGTGACCTTATCCTATGCATAACAATATTGTTTAATTTTAGGTTAGAACTTTCTTATTCTTATTTACTAAAGGATAATTATCAATTATAACTCAGCTAGGATAACTCCTAAAATCTTCCTTTTAATTATAAGGATATACATTAACTTGCTTAATATTCTAATGATCAATACCAAACAAGAAGTAAATGGTCCTCTATCACAATATGTCGTAGTTTGTAATAACCATTTTCCTTTAAAAAAAAAGTATTTAGCTTATTTTCTAAATTATTTTAAACATATGCATAATATTCACATAATATTATTTGTATTCAATTCCAAGATGTCATAAGGTGTTATCCCAAAAATAGTCCATTGCACTTCATCAATGCTTTATTAATTTCTAATTAAAATGTTTATCTTATAATAAATTTTTAGAAGATTTTTGTAACTTTAATTACTATGTAATTCTTCTATTTTAACCTTTGTCTAAGATTCTGACAATAATTACAACTCATGTATAAGTCTTATGATGATTATAATCTCTTTAAGATACTATAATAATCATAAGGATTTCATCTTATTAATCCATAAAAGGTTATTGGCTAAACATATTACTTAAAAGTTTCAACCAACTTCTCATTAATTATCCCATCTCTTCTATAGATATTTGAATATATTAAGGTAATTTTAAAAGTTATTATAATCTTAAGGTTACAAGTCACATCATAATAATTTATTATAATGATCAACACAATTTAACTTGTGTGACTAATAACATTACCTAACTTAAACAATCATAATGATAATCCCATATGAACTACTCAATATAATCTTGCCTTTCTAATTTTCACTTAATATGAAATATTAAACATACAAATATTACTTACCAAGCCTCATATCTAATACACCTAGAGGGGTATAATAGTATAATAACAATAATCCCACATGCATAGAATGGAAGAGTGGGATATACTATAATAGTATAAATAAGAGGGCTTATGACATTGTAAGATGATCCAATCAAATATATCAATCAAGAGTTAAATAAATAAAAAAAGTCATGGATCCTTCTATTTTATCAAGATAAATGCATTCACTAAACAATATTAAAGCTATTTTTGATATAATTTAACTTCATTTCCATATAAACATAAAATATGATGAGTAAATTAATGCATGGTTAGATTGGGAGCATAACTATAGCAAATGGTATGTGGATTCCTTTCCTATAGTTGAGGGATGTGAAGCAAAAATAACTACATAGTTGGAATTGTAGGACATTTATAGAGTATGGCATGAATATATCCTTCACTTGGATGAGGGTGTTTTATTTAATCTCATTTTAACTTTTTTTCTTATATCCTCCAACAATTCAATGCATTATTTGGTGGGGTTAACTACTCTAAACACAATGTGTGGAAAGAAAAATGTTAAGGAGGATGGCATTTATCCTCCATTAACTCATTAGGTAAACTATTTTGAGCATCCTTGTAATAGTTTTGAGATAATGATCATGCAACTTCAATTTTCATTGCTTGGATGTAGCCTACAAACTAACATGTTTCTAGTTTAGGTTATTCCATTCATCTATCTCTATGAACACCCACCTCGTGCTCTAGTGATTCAAATCCTATTATTATACATGCTCCTTTTAAAGTACATGAAGAAGTGGAAGCCAAAATGGATACATGGATGTGCCTCTATCTAGTCTTCTACATATTTTTGATATGTATGGTCTAACACTCATTTTCTCCTCCTATTTCTTATCATGTTTTGAGGGTGAAACATATTTAAGGGGGATGGAATGTAATGTACCTAGAGGGGTATAATAGTATGGTAATAATAATCCCACATACATATAATGGAAGAGTGGGGTGGATTAGAATAGTATTAATAAGAGGGATTATGCCATTTTAATATCATTCAATAAAATATATCAATAAAGAGTTAAATACTATATAAGGAAGTATCCACCTCAAAGTTTCAAGTGATTTGGAGTGATTCCTTCCACAAAATAAATATTATATTAATATAATTAATATTTTATACATTTTGTGTATATGAGAAAAGAGATTGTTAACATCATATGCTTTTAGCCTAAAAATACTCATGTAGTATTACAAATAACTCCTACAACTATGTGCAAGAATAACTATCTACAACCTTACATATCTAGTTATATAAATGCCATGAACTCAATAAAAATCAAGTGTAAATAAAGCTATCATTACTTATTCATTTATAAGACAACTAAATATTTAGTATAACCTTATAAATGAAATGTAATAGCTTCCTAGGTTAAAACATTAAAATTTCATTATAAATCTACTTATTTCAATAATATGAGACTAAATTAAAGTACACATTAAAATCATATTAATAAGTTCATAATATCAAATGCCTTAATGAACTTTTATAATTCCCTTTATGAATAATAATACAAAGGATAACTTGATAGTTTAATGATCAACTCTAATCATAACCATAGATCAATCTTGCATGTTTTATCTGAATATGAAAGATAAACATAATAATAACTTATACCATGTTATAGCTATAATGAATGAAATTAATTACATAACCATTTTATTCATATACATATAACAATCAAAATTTAAAGATAAAGAAGTGTATCAACAATCTTTCACACATAATCCAATGAAGCCAAACCCACCTTATAAGTCCCAATGAGCATAACCATAAGTATCCATAGACCACCCCAGCCAATAGTTTAATATGGATCAAGGACATTAAAAAATTATGAATAAAGGACAAAAGAAATGTATATATATTTAAATAACCAAATAATCAAAAATAAGAAAGAAACAAACCACATGATGCTAGTCTATCTCACCAAGATCCATTAACATGGTATATGAATATGACTAAAACTCATTCACCTAGATTTTTTGATTTATGATCGATATTATAATAAAATAAAATAATATGGCCCATAAATATATGTCATAAATTTATCATTTATTCATCCTGAAATACTATTCTAATATATATTAATGAGTTAAAAATAAAAACTTATAGAAAGAAGACAATAGATTCATCCAACAAAAAATGACCACTTAACACACCATTTAAAGCTATGAATCAAATTTTGACCAAAATATACTTTACTATACAAGGAATAAAATTCAAAAACAACTATAATGAAAGAAACATAATCACAATAATAAAAGTAATCAATTGATCACAACTTCCAAATATAAGTCAACTCGTAATGATTTTGAATGAAATCCAACATTATGACTAGAATCACATAAATAAACCAAAAATGATTTAATAAAACTAATTTAACTAATAGTGACCAAATTATTAAATATAAATATGTCCCACATAATCACATAGATAAAATAACAATAAAATAATATTTCTCTAAAATCTCTAATGTTCATTTCACAATCTAAAGGCTTAAAAATGTCATTGCCCCCACATTGTGGATAAAGGTTCATAATGTACAATAGGTTAAAAATAATAAAATAACATTTACTAATAAACACAAATGACCTATTTAGGGTTTTAAAACTTCATAATGCATTTACACACTAAAACATAGTCACAGAATTCATAGTTTTAACCCTAATAATAATAATAATAATAATAATAATAATAATAATAATAATAATAATAGTAATAATAATAATAATAATAATAATAATAATAATAATAATAATAATAATAATAATAATAATAATAATAATCCACCCTAGTAATAAAAATTAGTATAACAAAATGTAATGCATAATTTTATATCTACCACATCCATATTAATGAATATAACCAAATATGTATGCATATATTATAACAAAAACCATATATGGCCAAGCCATATAATGGTTTCCATACAATAATACATAAATTAAAAGCCATCAAACTAGTTAGGGTTTCCAACTATTAGCTCTTATTTTATCAACAAAGAAATGCCTATGTTTATGGATATAAACTAAAAAATGGTTTGAACAATTTTAAAAACTTTAAAAAAAATTCAGATCAAAATTTAAAGCATCACTTGGAGTCCTATAATCAACAACATAAGAGGGTCCTTTATTTTATAGGCTTCCAAGTTGCTACTAAGAATGATACAAAAACATGCACCAAAACATGGACCAAAAATCCCTTGGCTGACATGCCCAATATTTAAACAGAGTCTCCCCAAAGCACAAAGCTTCTCGAACAAGCCAAAAAATGGTCAAATGGAAACATAAATATATTTTGGGAATGTCTTGACCAAATGACTTCATGGAACGAATGAATGCCATATATCTAAGTTCAAATGGCGAATAAAAAAACCAACACTAATGCCAAGTCCAAAGGTGGGTTGTGGCCCCAACATACCTAAGCACAAATCCAAGATTATGACTTGGACATAACAAAAAGTAAATTACACAACACATAAAACCAAAACAAAGTCCCTCATTAAGACTTAAACTAGATAAAACATATTTTGGATGCCCTCAATAGTATCAAAGGTTGTTATTGTTCATCAAAACAAACAAAACTGAGGAAAACATGCAAATATTACTTACCAAGCCTCATATGTAATATACCTAGAGGGGTATAATAGTATAATAACAATAATCCCACATGCATAGAATGGAAGAGTGGGATATACTATAATAGTATAAATAAGAGGGCTTATGACATAGTAAGATGATCCAATAAAATATATCAATCAAGAGTTAAATAAATAAAAAAAGTCCTGGAGCCTTCTATTTTATCAAGATAAACACATTCACTAAACAATATTAAAGCTATTTTTGATATAGTTTAACTTCATTTCCATATAAACACAAAATATGATGAGTAAATTAATGCATGGTTAGATTGGGAGCATAACTATAGCAAATGGTATGTGGATTCCTTTCCTATAGTTGAGGGATGTGAAGCAAAAATAACTACATAGTTGGAATTGTAGGACATTTATAGAGTATGGCATGAAGATATCCTTCACTTGGATGAGGGTGTTTTATTTAATCTCATGTTAACTTTTTTTCTTCTACCCTCCAACAATTCAATGCATTATTTGGTGGGGTTCGCTACTCTAAACACAATGTGTGGAAAGAAAAATGTTAAGGAGGATGCATTTATCCTCCATTAACTCATTAGGTAAACTATTTTGAGCATCCTTGTAATATTTTTGAGATGATGATCATGCAACTTCAATTTTCATTGCTTGGATGTAGCCTAAAAACTAACATGTTTCTAGTTGAGGTTATTCCATTCATCTATCTCTATGAACACCCACCTCGTGCTCTAGTGATTCAACTCCTATTTTTATACATGCTCCTTTTAAAGTAAATGAAGAAGTGGAAGCCAAAATGGATACATGAATGTGCCTCTATCTAGTCTTCTACATATTTTTGATATGTATGGTCTAACACTCATTTGCTCCTCCTATTTCTTATCATGTTTTGAG
Source organism: Torreya grandis (assembly GCA_037957365.1). NCBI lineage: Eukaryota > Viridiplantae > Streptophyta > Pinopsida > Cupressales > Taxaceae > Torreya > Torreya grandis. Next base: position 29,329 of record JARHVA010011319.1, on the reverse strand, counting down.
GGTGAAACATATTTAAGGGGGATGGAATGTAATGTACCTAGAGGGGTATAATAGTATGGTAATAGTAATCCCACATACATATAATGGAAGAGTGGGGTGGATTAGAATAGTAAAATAAGAGGGATTATGCCATTTTAAGATCATTCAATAAAATATATCAATAAAGAGTTAAATACTATGATAAGGAAGTATCCCCCTAGAAGTGTCAAGTGATTCAGAGTGATTCCTTCCACAAAATAAATATTATATTAATACAATTAGTAGTTTATATATTTTATGTATATGAGAAAAGATATTGTTAACATCATATGCTTATTAGCCTAAAAATACTCATGTAGTATCACAAATAACTCCTACAACTATGCGTAAGAATAACTATCTACAACCTTACATATCTAGTTATATAAATGCCATGAACTCAATAAAAATCAAGTGTAAATAAATCTATCATTACATATTCATTTATAAGACAACTAAATATTTAGTATAACCTTATAAATGAAATGTAATAGCTTCCTAGGTTAAAACATTAAAATTTCATTATAAATCTACTTATTTCAATAATATGAGACTAAATTAAAGTACACATTAAAATCATATTAATAAGTTCATAATATCAAATGCCTTAACGAACTTTTATAATTCCCTTTATGAATAATAATACAAAGGATAACTTGATAGTTTAAGGATCAACTCTAATCATAACCATAGATCTATCTTGCATGTTTTATCTGAATATGAAAGATAAACATAATAATAACTTATACCATGTTACAGCTATAATGAATGAAATTAATTACATAACCATTTTATTCATCTACTTATAAAAATCACAATTTAAAGATAAAGAAGTGTATCAACAATCTTTCACACATAATCCAATGAAGCCAAACCCACTTTATAAGTCCCAATGAGCATAACCATAAGTATCCATAGACCACCCCATCCAATAGTTTAATATGGATCAAGGACATTATAAAATTATGAAGAAAGGAGAAAAGAAATGTATATATATTTAAATAACCAAACAATCAAAAATAAGAAAGAAACAAACCACATGACGCTAGTCTATCTCACCAAGATCCATTAACATGGTATATGAATATGACTAAAACTCATTCACCTAGATTTTTTGATTTATGATCGATATTATAATAAAATAAAATAATATGGTCCATATATATGTCATACATTTATCATTTAGTCATCCTAAAATACTATTCTAATATATATTAATGAGTTAAAAATAAAAACTTAGAGAAAGAAGACAATAGATTCATCCAACAAAAAATGACCACTTAACACACCATTTAGTGCTATGAATCAAATTTTGACCAAAATATACTTTACCAGACAAGGAATAAAATTCAAAAACAACTATAATGAAATAAACATAATCACAATAATAAAAGTAATCAATTGATCACAACTTCCAAATATAAGTCAACTCGTAATGATTTTGAATGAAATCCAACATTATGACCAGAATCACATAAATAAACCAAAAATGATTTAATAAAACTAATTTAACTAATAGTGACCAAATTATTAAATATAAATATGTCCCACATAATCACATAGATAAAATAACAATAAAATAATATTTTTCTAAAATCTCTAATGTTCATTTCACACATCTAGAGGCTTAAAAATGTCATTGCCCCCACATTGTGGATAAAGGTTCATAATGCAAAATAGGTTAAAAATAATAAAATAACATTTACTAATAAACAAAAATGACCTATTTAGGGTTTTAAAACTTCATAATGCATTTACACACTAAAACACAATCACATAATTCATAGTTTTAACCCTAATTATAATAATATTAATATTAATAATAATAATAGTAATAATAGTAATAATAACAATAATAATAATAATAATAATAATAATCCACGCTAGTAATAAAAATTAGTATAACAAAATGTAATGCATAGTTTTATATCTACCACATCCATATTAATGAATACAACCAAATATATATGCATATATTATAACAAAAACCATACATGGCCAAGCCATATAATGGTTTCCATACAATAATACATAAATTAAAAGCCATCAAACTAGTTAGGGTTTCCAACTATAAACTCTTATTTTATCAACAAAGAAATGCCTATGTTTATGGATATAAACTAAAAAATGGTTTGAACCATTTTAAAAAGTAAAAAATTCAGCTCAAAATTTAAATCATCACTTGGAGTCCTATAATCAACTACATAAGAGTTTCCTTTATTTTATAGGCTTCCAAGTTGCTACTAAGAATAATACAAAAACGTGCACGAAAACATGCACCAAAAATCCCTTGGCTGACATGCCCAATATTCAAACAGATTCTCCCCAAAGCACAAATCTTCTCGAACAAGCCAAAAAATGGTCAAATGAAAACATAAATATATTTTAGGAATGTCTTGACCAAATGACTTCATGGAACAAATGAATGCCATATATCTAAGTTCAAATGGCAAATAAAAAAACCAACACTAATGCCAAGTCCAAAGGTGGGTTGTTGCCCCAACATACCTAAGCACAAATCCAAGATTATGACTTGGCCACAACAAAAATTAAATTCCACAACACATAAAACCAAAACAAAGTCCCTCATTAAGACTTAAACTAGATAAAACATATTTTGGATGCCCTCAACAATATCAAAGGTTGTTATTGTTCATTAAAACAAACAAAACTAAGGAAAACATGCAAGAGACTAAAGATTGAACACATAAATAGTATGATTGTGAATTCAAGAGTAAATGTAATGTCAAATTCAACAAGTTATTAAGTCCAACAAAAACATAATGAGCAAGAGTTACTAAAAATGATGATATCAAATAGCTAATAACTATCACAAGACTATCATAACTCAATAAAGCTGACAAGTATAGAATTCAAAAACATCTAGTAAACTAGTGATTATATAAAAGTTCAACTTGAATATAAATCAGTTAATAATGAAATCAAACTTAAAATGATAATCACTCGTCACTTTAATCAAGAAACTAAAATGACTCAATCAACAACACCATCAAGCTTAGTTTGATAATATAGTTTATTGTTTTAGTTTATCCATATTAAAACTCCACATTTATCTATTGCTTAGGTCCAAGCACAACCTAACTCAATTACCTATCCTTGAGGTCAACAAATAGACCATTTATAATATCTAGACATCTAAAAATTATAAATTCAATAACAACATTAATATAATACATTTGAAATGAATAGTAAATCAATAGTCATTAAGCATAAATATCCAATATTGTAATGAAAAGTATATCATTAACTATCTCAATAATAAATACAATAATAATAAATCAATATAGATCTCAATTGTAACACCACATTAAAACAAATAAATATATCTCAAATAGTTCACAACAAAACTATATTAATAAATGAAATAATGCATGTCAAACAAGGTCAAGACATATAAATTTTTTTTATTTTTTAATGTGTATCTATTGCTTCTTTTTCATACATCTAAACCTAAGGTTAGGCTTTATATGTTATGTATTCAAGTTAAATTTTATTTTGATCATTGATGGATTAGAACCTTTCTCAAATTTCTAATCTACATAATGTCACACCAAGTGGGACCTAAAGGATTAGACACACTCCAAAAGTTATTTTAGACCATTAAGAGTCTTATAATTACAAGAAATAGCATAGTCACTAGCTTAATTCACCTCTTTTTATATAAAAAATTATTTATTTCTACTTCAAGTGAAATCAGTGAATTTAACATGATAAAAAATGATTTTATCCACAAATATAGTGAATTTTCCTTGTCTATCAATGAATTTGACTTGTTGATCAGTGAATTCACACTTTTACATTTTTTATTTTGTTTTGTTTGTAGGTTTTCGAATCATTGAAATTGTTTTAGAATCAATTAATTCAACCCACTAATTAGTCAATTCGCTCTTTTATATTTTTTATCTGTTCTATTTGTAGGTTTTAGAATCGGTAAAATTACTTTAGAATCAATGAAATAGCTTTGTAATTATTTAATTCATCTTATTAATATGTGGATTTTTCCTTTCATTATTTCTATTTTGTTTGTTCTATTCGTCAGTTCTAAAATTGGCAACATTACTCTAGAATTGATGAAATTGCCCTATAGTAAATGAACTTAATGTATTAATCAACAAATTCATTCATTATTTAATGTTTTGTTTTATTCTTAAAAATAATAAAATTTCTTTGTAATCAGAAAAATCACTCTGTAATCAATTAAATCTCTCTTTAATCGATGAAATTGACTTTGCCTATGTATCATTGAAATCGCCCTTTTGAAAAGAAAACTTGAGACCTCAAAAATTCAATTTTTTTTCTCATCTTAAAAATTATAACCATTTATGTTATATGACCTTGAATGAAAAGTGGATTTTAAATTCTAATAAAATCACATTTATTTTCTACACATCTTGATTTGAGCTTTAAAATAACTCATATTTCCATTTGGGTTATAAGAAAAGTATGTTTATTTTCCAAAATTCTTTCATTTTGTATAAGTTTTTTATTGTTTATTGAGTGTCTTGTGGGGTTATTTTTCATGCATGATCTCCCATTTTTGGGTGAATCATAAATTAAAATTTCTTATTTTCATTATAACCTTATTTTTATTTTAATCATGTGGGATAGAGTTCATCGCCTTCCCATAGGTCTTAGGGGTGCATTGACTAAGAAGTCACATCATAGCATCCTACCAACCCCATTATCTGATGGAGTATAAAAATTAAGGCTAAATAAATGGTATCTTAGTTTTAATCTCCCTTAGATCTTGTCTTAACCAATAACACTTCATTGAGGCCCTTACAATTGAAGTGGTTTCAAACGTAGTAAAGCCTTTCGTGAATGGATCGTTGAACCCTTATGTCCAATTGATTGATATTTTTATGCCCACATACTACAAGGTATATCAAGACCATATATAAATCCACGTAAAAAAGTTAGACTTTATTTTTACCTGAAACATCCATTGGTGTAAGGGTGCAAAGGTAACATCCCCTAGATATCTCCTTATTTGTATAAACCTTTTGAGAGAAGGGTGTGATTAAAAACCCCATCAATAATTACAATAATTTATTTAATAAATATTAAATTTTATAATCCTCTCTCAATGTATGTATATTGAAGGTTCAAATAGATGTGATGCAAACCATTGTAAGTTATTAGTGTTTCCTTGTAATGCTTGTATGTTGTTGCTTGATTGTTTTGTCAAAACCTTTTTTATACTTAAAACAAACTAAAACAAACCAATTTCAAATCCTAACCATTTTTACACATGCACCACAAGTCATTACTCTACCAAAATTATGGTTCAAATAAAAGTAACATGTCAAACTTGGTCCAAAGAACTATCTTTCTTGTCTAAACCATGTTGTTAAGTTGCCTAATTTAAACCAAAGCCTTGTCCTAAACCAAATTGAAAATTTCAATTCTAATTTTGATTATAAGACCAAATTTCCATAATCTTGTTCAAATTGTGTCATTATGCCATTAGTTTTATTCTTATTCTAGTTAAACTAATTCTTATTCTAAGGTTTTATCATGATTCTAGTCAAAGTGTGTTAAGTTCTAATTCTAGACAAATTGTTTCAAAGTCAATCAAAGTTATTTATTTTCCAAATCCAAGGTGAAATTGTTATAAAGTCACAAAATAGGTCAACTCTTTTTATAATTTAAAATTATAATGCTATTTTAAACTTGATTTCATCTTGTCCAAAAAATACTTTGTTCTAAGGTTAGATACATATTGGGGTTCTAACATTCTCAAAGCCTATGTAAAATTACTAAAACCAAATACTTTTTTTATTATACCAAGTTAAAACACTTCTAACATTTTAATACTTTAAAATTTTAAATTGAAAACACTGTGACCAAAGCTTGTATCCACCTTTTGTGAAAAATGTTTAATTCTCATAGCCTTGATTGTTGAAATAATTTACCTTAGCGTACCCTTTCATTGGTGCATCCAAATTTTACATTTACCTTGATGAAAGCAAGATGTCTTACTTCAAAACATTCCCAAGTGTTATTCTAATAAAATTCACATAACAATTCAAGACAACTTTTAGTTATCTAAACCTTTTTCAAGATGAAGATCATAAACATAAACATGCCTAAGTACACATGTAGTGGGGCCATATACAACTCCTCCTTTGATGAAGAGATATTTTAAAACCCCTATGGGTATGACCACTATGTAGAGGATGCATAAGATCAATAATACATTGCCACCATTCCCTCTAAAACCAAACTTGAGCAACATAACCCATACCTTTTGGTCAAGTCACTAATGTCAAATAAGGCTAATACCAACCATAACTTTCACACATATGACCTAATCTAATGCGACTTGTGTAAGTACCACCTAGTGTTGAATATATATATATATATATATATATATATATATATATATATATATATATATATCTTTTAGTTATCTAAACCTTTTTCAAGATGAAGATCATAAACATAAACATGCCTAAGTACACATGTAGTGGGGCCATATACAACTCCTCCTTTGATGAAGAGATATTTTAAAACCCCTATGGGTATGACCACTATGTAGAGGATGCATAAGATCAATAATACATTGCCACCATTCCCTCTAAAACCAAACTTGAGCAACATAACCCATACTTTCTGGTCAAGTCACTAATGTCAAATAAGGCTAATACCAACCATAACTTTCACACATATGACCTAATCTAATGTGACTTGTGTAAGTACCACCTAGTGTTGAATATATATATATATATATATATATATATATATATATATATATATATATATATATATATATATATATATATATATATATATATATATATATATATATATATATATATATATATATATATATATATATATATATATATATATATATATATATATACAGGATCAATTTTCATAATAAATATTTGACAACAAGGATGAACATCTTATTAGATTATTAGAAATAGGGGGTAAAATTTCTTCTAAATTTCCCATATAGGACTTATGTTATCTGGTTAGGTAACCTAAATAAAAACCTCTTGAATTATTGGACAATAAGGCCACTTATAACCAAGCTCAAACTTATAGAACATCTTATGATCAATCTCTTATAGTTTCCAACAAGGGAAAGGGTCAACTCATTAACTAGTCTTCTCAAATCCAATTTAGAACCTTGAAATCCAACAAGCTAAATATGTCTTAAATGCTCTCACTAGATCCCTTACCATGTTATAAATTTAAAATACATCATTAATAAAGCTAATTACTTTGAATACATATCTAATTATCCTACATATAATATCGATCCATTTTATAACAAGACATTAGTTGAAAATCTATTTAGCACACCTATATACAAAGGTAATCTAGTAAATAACACTAAGTAAAATCCCCTACATGTGGTGGATAACTCTCAAAAGGAATAATCCAACCCACATTAAGTTCCCTCTAAAAAACAACATAATTTTCTTACAAATTACCAACAAACCATCTCTCTCAATATTCTAAGTACTTATCAACAACACATTATGACCATGCCTAGTCTACAATAATAGGTTGCAAGTAATGATCCATAACTTCAACAAGTGAAAAATAATCCACCACCACAAAAACTTCAATAAGTACTAACCATACCAAAAAAATGTTGCATAATAAAAAATATATTTATATTATTCAACCACTTACCATTTATATTCAACAAGGGTCTTCTTCAAGCCAACAACATATTCTACTTAACCAATAATAGGTTGCCCCTATGTGACATATTCCTAAGAATCAAAAATAGATTCCAATATAATCTTATAAAGTCCCATTTAATACCCAACAAACCATTCCTCCATTCATGCCTCAATTCCCTGTAAATCAATGTCACACTCAGTAGTATGTGACTTACCAATAATACATCCCCTATGAGAATTACAACTTTAATCAAAGGGTGAATATTCCTAGTATAACCAATAACATACAAATTCCTCAATATCTTATAGCACCCATTTATCTAGGCCAAAGTAATTTACATTTTAATACAATCAAAATGTTCCTATTTTCTCTCATTTTGATCCCACTTTTTAGGATTTATAGGAGGTTGCAAATGAATTTTCATCCATAAACATAGGAAATCATAATAAATAGTTTAAACTAGATGAAATATTATCTTATCCCTTTGATTGAGATATATTTAGATACCTTTTCCACATCATTTTGAGATGCCTAAATTTGAAAAATATAAAGGGAAAAGTAATCCCAAGGAACATCTAAAACATTTATGCATCGCATGTCAAGAAGTTTTGTATAAAAACATTTACCTAATTTATTTGTTCCCTTTTATTTTGGTTGGGCATGCCTTAGAATATTTCTTTGGTATACATAATAATTATATTGATAATTTTGATTACTTGTCATAGACATCCGTGCAACATTTTTCTTTTAATGCGGAACATAAAATAACTATGGTTTATCTATGTTGGTGTAAAAAATGAGGAGAATGCTTTGGTACCTATTTATAATGTTGGTTCTCATTATAAAACTAAACCCACATAAACTTCTCAATAATAAATTAGACACAATGTTTACTACCAATATGTAGTTTTATGTATCTCATAATTTCAAGTTTCATTGCACCAATACACTTAAACAAGTTATTTTTAAGGGAATAAATATTGAGAAAAACCTAATAAACAAAGGTATAATCAATATTTACTCTCATAACTAATCTCAAAACAAGGCTTAATCCCTATTTCTTGTACAAGCATAAACAAGTACAATAGAGAATCATAAGCGATTCAACAAGAATATACATGGTGTAAGAGATGGGGTAACTAAATCTCAACATGTACAAATGGTGAAAACACTACCTATTCAATAAAACCCACATACTCAACCTATCACTTTGTTAAGACCCCCTCTAAGAATAGGTCATTATCATAATAATTTTTTTAGTAATATTGCCAAACCTATTGAAATAGTTTTCCTAAAGTTAGTTATCACTAATATGATCATTTGGACAATGCCAAAACCATTTATAAAAGAACAATTCTAAACCTTATTGGTACAATTAGAATGAATTTTACGATTATCATCAAGTTAAAGGCCATTCTATTCAAAGATGTGTGAAAATTCACCATCTCATTCAATATTTGATTGAAAGTGGTGAAATAGTGTTAGATATTGTGGCCACTATGTCTATTCATAATTTGGGTATCTATCAAAACCCCTTTCCATAGTATAACTCTAACAATAATCAAAAATAGAATCAACATAAAGATAACAACTAGAACTAGAATAGACCTCCTATCAATTAGAATCAAAGATAAAATCAATAATAACAAAACTATAATCAGGGTCAGGATTCCTATTCCAATTAAGTTAGCTATAATTATGTCCCTTTATGATTACAATGTTTTATGCCACATTAATAATGAACATATAAATACCATTAAGATCAACCCTAATCCAATTTCTAATAATACCCAATAAGCTTATCCATCCATGTTAGGAACTCCACCTCCATTTTTAGGGAAACCTCATTTGGATCATAATAGCCTAAATGATAATCAACATCCAAGAGTTGCCATTTTAAACCTTCACTCCCTTTCTTATAATTATATTAACCCCCATTGACTTGAGGTTTTAAAATCACTATTTGGCACTCTAATGTTACCATTCAAGGTCTTCCACCTCAAAAGACCAAGCTGATTTCTCCTATTAATGACAAACCTTATGATATTGTGGAACAACATCAAAGGACACCAGTGAAAATTTATATTTTAGATCTTATATGTACATAAAATGTCCACAATAACATATTTAATTAGGTTTTAATCCATTTTAAATTCCCAATTGACATTGCATCTAATAAATTCTAAAAACATGTGAGACATTTATCTCCATGCCCAAAACTCACCTTTGATCAAATTGATATGTCATCCCTTGGACCTTACCATAATAACCCACTTTACATAGAATCAATCATTTTTTACCATAAATTTAAATGATTCCTTGTAGATAATTATTTAGGGATAAATATTGTAACTTTGAAGTTAGTCAAACACTTGGTCTACACAATAGTATATATATCTAGATACCATTACTATAAAAGCATATGATAATAGGGATCAAGAATATCAAGGCACCATTTATGTCATGTCCCCTTTTGAGTTGACATGTTCAGAGTGAGGATTAGCCTATTATGCGACCTTTGTAGGCTGATGGGATGGATAGAGGGTCTTGATGGAGCTGGGCTTGCTTTTTTTTGTTCAGGTTTTTTGGATATGAATTAAGGGAGATATTAATATTTGATTGATTTAATCAAATATTAATTATTTGGTCTAATTAATAATTAATAATTAATTATTAATTAGTTGGTCTAATTTTAAGACCCTAATTCTAATTTAAGAATTGGTCTAATTTTAAGATCCAAGTTCTAATTTGAGGAATTCTAATTTAAGAAACCCAAGTTCTAATTTGAGGAAATCTAATTTTAGCAAGCACACCTTTGGAGGGTATAAGGGTTTCTCATGGGAGAGAGTTTGGATTAGCCATTGATTATTGATTATTGATTCTGAAGAATTCTTTTGTGAAGACTGAGCCAAGGGTTCCAGGATTCCATTGCAGTGGAGAACGTCAACTCTTCATTGTGTGCGATTTAGAGGCTGTGAAATATCAGCTGATTTATTGCCAAAATTGAGAGATAGCTTCATGCAGAAGTTATCACAGAGGTATACAAATTTGAGAGATAGCTTCACACAAAAGTTATCACAGTATTTCAGGTATTTCTTTAGTTTATGTTTTGTTTCAATAAATTATACAGAGAGAGATCTGTTGTATTAGATACCATAGATTTCTAGATCAGGGATCAAATAGATAGGTTGTGCTAAATTGGTGGCCTTACGAAGTCCATACAGGTCTGTACAGATCCACGTAGATATCAACATCAGCAGATAGAGATCCTCAGTGACCGACATCGGCCGTCTGAGGACCGACGTCGGTAGATAAGGACCTGTAGAGACCGATGTCGGTAGTATATCGATCGACGCCGGTGACTGTGTGTTCGACACAGCAGGCCGAGACTTCTAGATTCATATTTGTTTCTAGATTTGCACAAGATCAAGGTTTTAAAATAGTATTGTAATATTCTTTGAGGTGCATGACAGAGATCTATTGTAATAGTCTGAGCAAATAAATAAGAAATTATAGTGGTAATTTGTTTATTTGAATTGATATTCTGCAAGTTTGTATCCAGATCAGAGCTTTTATTGTAGAAAAAGGAGCCCCTAAGTAAGGGACATCACAGTGGTATCAGAGCTTTTGTGCAGATAAAAGATCCCCTAAGTAAGGGACATCACAATTTATTTATCTATTATCATTGGGCCTCTAACCTAAAATACTCTTTTCCATGTTATGGACTTAAAAATATCTTATAAGTTTCTCCTTGGGAAACCATGGATTCACAAAGTGCATGTTGTACCTTCTTTTATCTATCAATTTACCAAATTTACCCATTCTAGATTAAAAGTTAATATTTCTAGCTACCTACAACCATACCATTTTTTTAAACACTTGGTAGAATAATATTAAATCTATGACTATCACTTTGGCATTGATCTTATCAGCAACAAGGATAAGGATATAGTTGATCAACCACCTAATTCTAATTATGTGGATCTAAGTACTCTTTCCTCAAATTCATATACACCACCTATTGCAATAGCCAATAATTTTACTATTAAATAAAATCACCTTGGGTAAAAAAAAATTGGTAATGCTTTAAATTTAGTTAAGCTACCTAATATGCCTAAATCATATGGTAGACCTAAAGTAAAAACTCTAAAAATGGAATGGTGTAAGAAGGATGATTCTCATTAGAAAAGATCCATGGTTTTCATCAAAATTAATTTTTAGGAATAATAAAAATTCAAGGTTAATGGTGATTCATAGTTATCTAATGATGATTTTTCCACCTAATACCAAAACATAAAGTATCCTATTCCAAACAAGATAATGGATAATCAAGCCTATAATGGCAAAGGTCTAGGGGCAAAGTAGAAATCACTTATTGAGCCAGTATCAATTAACTAAAATAAAGGAAATTAAGGTATTAGATATAAACCACTTAGAGGGGACCCTTTAGATCTCAAGAGTGAATGTAATTTATTATCTAATATTGACAATGTTGACAATGATGTAGAGTCCTATTATGGCATTTATGATGAGTTGGTTGACACCAAATTATTTGGTCCTCATACCATTTGTACCATTACTTCATTATCATGTTATTCCCCTCTTTTCCTTCATCATCCCTAATTTATTGATTGGGACCAATAAGAATCACATACACCATTAGATAATTTTTAGAATGAGAGAAAATATATGAATTCTTAGGCCTAAAAGATAATTTGCACTTGGTTAAAACAAACAAGTATTTTGTATTACATTAGAACCCACTACCTACTTAAAGATTAAGTGAACTTACCTATCACAAAGAAAAAGAAAAAAGAAAATCAAAAATTTAGGTCCCAAAGTGAAAACCTCTTTGAAGTGCTTTTGAACCAAGGAAAAAGTAAATAAAAAGGTGAGTCCCATGGTGAAAACCTATTTCAAGTGTCATTGGATGCAGAAGTTTACCCACTTTAAAATGAATCCTAGGCCTCCTCTTGTCCTATAATTTCATGCTAATTAGGAATTAGTTTAGAGGATATAAAAATATTTGATTATTTAACTCAAGATTTCCTACATGCCTTTGCCAAATAAGTTTTAACAAACCTTGGTTATTTAGATTCTTCCTAGATGGGTAAAATTGATGAGATATTAAATCCAATAAATAAAGATTAAATCCAATGCTACACATTACCAACTATTCAAAAATATGGTTCCACACTGTTTCTATAGGATGCCACCAAAGTCAATATTGGAACATCTATCAATCCCAAATGGATCAAACTTGGAGAATCCCTCATAGAAGAAGAACATGAGATTTATTACTACCCTCTTTCAAGAGTTTGTTGATATTTTTTCCTATTATTATTTATATATTCTTGGATTGGACCCTATTTTAGTTGTACATCATCTTATTGTGTACCTTGATGCTATGTCAATCAAGCAAAAGTTGAGAAAAATGCACCCTCACATATCCATACTTGTCAATAAATAATTAGAAAAACTATTGGAGGCAGGGTGTATTTGTCCTATATATTATTTAGAGTGGATATCTATCATAGTATCAGTAAAAAAAATCCACAAGGAATTATTTTATGTACCAATTTTAGAAATATTAATAAATGAAGCCTAAATGATGATTTTCATTTTCCCAACATTGATATGATTGTAGATTCCATGATAGGGTATGAGATGGTACCTATTATTAATGACTTTTATGGATATAATCATATAAAAATAATAATTGAAGATAAACACAAGACAATGATCACCACTCTATGGGGAAAATTTTGCTATAAAGTAATGTAATTTGGCATCAATAATGCTTGTGCCACATACCAATGTGCAATGACTTTCATTTTCCATGACATGATTCGTGATATTATTATAGAGTATATTGATGATATTTTGGGTAAATACAATACTAGATTAGGACATATATATATATATTAAAAGGAATATTTGAAAGGTTCCATGAATATAAGGTAAGGATTGACCATAAAATTTATGTCTTTGGCATTACTTTAGGAAAATTGCTAGGTTTCATTATATCCCACAGGGGCATTGAAGTCAATCCATCCAAGGTTAATGTTATTACATAAATGACTCCATATTATATCTACAACAACTCCACAACCTATAAGGAAAGATCTAATCTATCAAGCGGTTTATTTATCAACTGGTAGACATATGCCATCCCTTCACTCATATTATAAATAAAGGCACCACTTTCTCATGGAATATTGATTATCAACAAGCTTTTGATTAATTAAAATAATATCTAATAATCCACTTATTCTCACTCCACCAATACTTGTCAAACCATTAATTTTATACATCTCAATAATTTAATGTGCCCTAGGGCACTCCTAGGACATCATAATGATCAAGGGAAATAAAGACTTGTATACTACTTAAGCCACACATTAGTTTCCTATGAGCATAATTACATATCAGTAGAAAAATCCTTCTTAATAATGGTTTTTACATCAAATAATTATGGCATATATGCTCAATAACAAGATCATTGTTATTTCCAAAGTGGAGTCACTCAAGTACCTACTTTCGAAGGTAGCCTTGACTAGTCATATGGCCATATAGATCATGTTATTAGGTGAATTTGAGATGTACATTAAAAGGTAGGAACTTATAGATCAACTTGATGAAGCACCCTTATTAGATACCAAGACACTAATTTTCAATTTCCCTAATAATTCAATCATGAATATGGATGAGACTTATTCTAAACCTCAAAACTGGACCCTTTACTTTAATGGTTCCAACACTTATCATGGATTAAGAGCCGATATTCTATTCATAACACAATAAGGGGATATTATTCCCAAAACATTCCACATTGGTTTTTCTTGTACCAATAATATATAAAAGTATGAAACACTCATTTTAGGGCTTCATCTAGAAGTAGAATAGAATATCAATATATTCATGTTCATAGAGATTCTCAACTAATTATCAATCAGGTGATAAAACAATACTAGACCAAAGATGATAAGCTTATTCCTTATAATAATATGGTGGACCATCTTAAATAAAGCTTTTAACACATCCATTTTGAACAAATACTAAGGGCCATTAATAGGATGATAAATTCAATGGAAAAAATTGGTTTGCTAATAGTAATTGTAGATCATGGTAAAGATTATGAGTTCCTTATTAAACATCTCTTAAAGCCAACTCATGAATTTTTAGAATCTAAAATGGTATGCAATATTGTTGGTCCCATCTCACCTTGGTAATTAGATATATATGCTTACCTTCATGATAATATTATCCATTATAACCTTTCCCATAAAAAATAAAGTGCCTTTATTTATAATACCTCTCATTATACCATTCTTGTTGGCACACTCTATCGTAGAGGATATGATGGAACTCTATTTCACTAATTAGCTTTGTCATATACTATATTATCACTTAAATAAGTACACAAATGGATTTTTAGGTCACACATTAGCGTATTAGTCCTTGACAAGAAAATCCTATGTACAAGATATTAATATCCCACTATGGAGGATGATGCATGTCATTATGTAAAAAAGTGTGTGGATTTTCAAAAACATGCCAATCTCATTCATGTGCCATCTTATCCACTTTATCCAACCACTATTCCATATCCATTTTACACATGGGATATTGATCTCATAGGTAAAATCAATCATACTTCTTAGGACCACCATAAACATATCCTCAACACAAATGGATAGTTTACAAAGTGGGTTGAATCCATTCCACTCACCTAAAAAATTGGTAAGAAGACTTTCAAATTAATCCTTAATCATCTCATTTTTTAATTTTACATCTAATTTTACCTCATTTTTAAAAATTATCGCTCCTTTAAAATTAAAGACATCAAATCTCCTACTAAATACCATATCAAGAAACACTTTTCCACTTTCTTTTTTCCTTAAGGCAATGGCCAAGTTGAATCATCAAACAAAATCTTGATCCAAATAATTAAATAGATTGTTAATTATTTTGGCCATGATTGTCATCTACAACCATTTCCCACCTCATGGGCCTACTATACCAATAACCAAACCCCAACAAGAGCCACACCATATTCCCTTTTTTATGGCACTAAATCTATTCTACCTATTGAGATCAATTTTCCTTCCTTTTGATTTTAATTAAAGGATATCATTGATGAGGATGAATACAAAATCTCTTGAAATTAAGAATTATAATTAATTTATTAAAAATTACTAGCTAATTTGAACATTATCTAGTAATATCATAACATCTTACATCGTAGCTACAACAAGCATATCAACCATAAAATTTTTGAACTTGGTGATCTGGTCTTGAAACAAAACAAAAAGAATACCAATGCCACCCATGAAAATAATGGAAAATCTTAGTCTATTTGGCTAGTCCCATTCATCATCATAACTTACTATGGATCTAGATCATAAAAATTGGCTATACCAAATGGTAAAGAGTTGGATGAGCCTATGAATATTATGCATCTCAAGCATTTTTACACTCTATTTGCTTCACCATTATACATGAGGACCCCTACCTAGGATCATGACCTAAAAACACCTTCCCTTCACCCTACTTATATTAAGTCAATCCATCTTGATATTATTCCCTCGTCCTATTACCATTCCTAATCTTGATTCTAGTTCATCAATACAACAAATGATTTTAGATGCTAAAATTTTGAGAAAGTTTCAAGTAGATTATTCTAATTTGGTCACCATCATCACATCCAAGACATGAAGAATCTCAAAATAAATTACACGTGATTTCCCTATATTATTAAAATTTAATTTCATATTTTAGTTCTTGTTAAAATCCTATACCATTTTTTATGTTCATGTGCCATTACTATTTTCAAACCTACTATTGATTCATAGTATCTTCTACAAAGTTTAAACTACTTTGACATGAGGTCTATTTAGCCTATGTACATATTGCTCATTTTCTAAGGTTAGCTCAATCACCCCTTTTCCATGCTCTCACTATTTTATGAGCAACTTAAGTCATACTCTCAACATTTTTTGAGTTAAAACTGTTTACATCTCTTAATTTTCCATTGATTTGATATGCCCAAAAACCTAAAAACATTTCAAAATAATCCAAAACCCCTAAAACTTTGATAATCCCAAAAAAACCTAAAAATAAAGAAAATTAAAAAAAGGCTTAAGATCTTCATGAGAGATATTAAGCCATAATATCTTTACTTATTTTTTCATCTTATTCACTAGTGGCCTTTAGATATATTCTATATGGCATGGTTTACCACATTTATTGGGTAGGAACCCCTTATCCAACTAAGATGATTTTTTATTTATCATTGTCATTCCTTAATTTACCCTCCCATTTTGGGAGAACTAAATCAACCTAATGTCTACACAAACTATGTAGGAAACACTTAGATGGATGGGGTATCTCAGGTCAGTTCAACCAATCTTATTTCCATTTCCCATTTCTTGATTTATCTCAATGCTCTCTCCATTTTATGAGTGTACTTTTCCTATTTTTCATCTATAGATCAAGTTTCTTACTTTTCATATCTTTTATTCTTTCCCACCTCCTATGGAGAATTACATTTTTCCTAAAATCCATTAGACTATGTATCCATCATCCACTTACATGGGTCATTTGGATATAACTCAGCCACCCCTTACTTTCTATTCTATTCCCCCTTTCGTCTAGGATTTCATTTTATCTTGTTTATTTCCCTCTATAGCTTATGGGAAAAATATCCAAGCGTACCACCTTAATTTCACAGAGAGACAAAAATTATTCACTAAATATTTATTTTATGATATGTTTGTTAATGATGGTTGTTTTTTATTATTCTTGGTGTGTTTCTTTGGTTTTCCTATTGAGCAACATGATTATTTTTGTTGGTTTTATTTTTATTTTGCATTTGTTTGATTTTTTAATTTCTTTTTTGTTTTATTTTTCTATTATCACTTTGAATCAATCCACTATTCAGATAGGGTCATCATCATGGTGCTTCCTATTACACAATTGTAATTGAGTCTATCCATTGGCATATGACAATATTGGCATTATGGTTTTTATCATTGGTGCATTTTTCTCAATTACCTATTGGATAAGGTTTCAATCCTTATTCAAATTAATACTTGTTCATCATGGTGTTTTATATCATGGTACATAGAGTTTGATGCTACATCAAAAGACAAGTTCTATAATTCTCATAGGAAATACAACAATAAAAGGATCTCCTTGTCTACTATCAACCAACTAATTAATCAATTGCCTAATCATCATTCCTCAAAATGAAAATCTACCCTACTAGCAAAAGCCATTTATACCAATCAATGATCAAATATCCCCCATTATGGAAAACCATTTAGATTGATCAATGAAATTATGCCCTAATAGAGTAAACCTTTTAGATCAATCACTGAAAATATGACCTACTAGGGTAAACCATTAATATTGATCAATGATCAAATATAACCTACCAGGGCAAAACATTTAGATTGATCAATAGTTAAATTTTACCTACTGGGTTGGCTCATTACATCAATAATCAAGCTTTTCATACTAGGGAACATTATTTTGATCAACCAAGACCACCCTCTTTAGGACCAAGCTAATCATCTAGTATTTATTCTAATTACAAGCCCAAAAATTTAGCCCTTTTTCACTTCTTCCTCTCTTTTTCAAGGGCCTATCTATTTCAAATTCTTCCCCAACCATCCCCTTAAGGGAAAATCTACGACTAATAAATCACCCTTTGGGGCATCAATATGAGTTTATAAAATCATAATTTTCAAAATTAAAGAGTGAGGACATCATTCTTCAAGCATTATCAAATTTATTCTTAACCAAATTTTTCTTTCTTTGAAAAGATGTTACTTTACCTAGTGTCTTGCAATGCCTTCTCAAACAATGGTAGAATATAGACACTTAATTTTAATCACTTCCATGTCTAAAATGAAATCAAGACTAATTTTCTATAATTTCATGTAGGTTTAACCAGAAATCAACACTAGATCTAATTTACCCATAAAACTATTATTTTGACCCAAAATCACAATGATGTATCCATAATTGGGGAAATAGATTTTATTGCATCATTAATATTATAGATTTATTTAAAAATTAAATAAAACCTTTCTAAGTATCTTCACATGATAATTAAGTTAATACTTGATTGATAAACAAAAACGTTAAAAAAATCCACCATTCTTCTAATTACTAATTAATCCCACTTAGTCAAGTATAATCATTCCTCTAATTAAATATTCCATTAATTTGGAATTATCCATTTTCCAAAAATCAAATTAAATTATTGCCTCACATTTGTGATGTCCCTCAAGAAAGACA
This sequence comes from Torreya grandis, assembly GCA_037957365.1. NCBI lineage: Eukaryota > Viridiplantae > Streptophyta > Pinopsida > Cupressales > Taxaceae > Torreya > Torreya grandis. The sequence continues at coordinate 10,336 of JARHVA010011319.1, read as the reverse complement.
ATGGGAAAGAGAAGGAGTGAAAGAAACATTTTACACACTCTTCCTCTTACACCTCTCTTACACACTCCAAGAGGACTAATGACTGCACTTTTCTTCCAGCATGTCTTCCACACTCCAAAAGGCCTTAAATGGCATATCTTACACACTCCATTTGGGTAATCATGAGTTTGAGGACTCATCCTCACCATTGATTTTGATCTCAAATCAATGGTTCATAAACATCCCAAAAGTCTATAAATACAAAGGCCTTTGACCATTATAGATAAGTTTCTTCATGCAAACATATTTTATTAAATTATAAAAATATCTTCAACCAATTCTCATGATAAAGCCAAGCCAAGTGAATAATCAAGTGTAGACAAGGAGAGGTACTTCACAAACATATAATCAAAAATTCCCAAAGACTTCATATCATACAATTCAAGCTCAACCTCTTAAGACCAATTCTAAATAAAATACTTTGAGGTATAAACATTTCTTTTTTTCTTCTATTGTGAATTTATTGCTTATTTTTCACATAGATCAACCTAGACATTAGGCTTTAGATATTATTTATTCAACTTCATTTTGATTTTTTTAACTAATGGACTAGGTAAGCTCTCTCAGATTTCTAATATACACCTTGTACATGTCCCTTGGCCTTCTGTGTGACACTTATTATTGAGGTTGTTGTGTTTTTTTAAATTGAGTGATGTCTAATTCATATCATTCACTTTTAATATATAGTCTTATTTATTTATCATTTAACGATGGTTACTGTTGATTACTTCACTAGTACATCAATCTAGACATGAAATTCATATTCCTTACATTACATATGCTACATACATTCCTTGATTGACATATGCATTACTATGATGACATAATATCCACATGTTGGCATGATTATACATGATGTTATATATACTATAAAATGATATACTTAAGTCCTATTATGACATGTGTAAATTAATGGCACATCCTTCACTAAAAAATAGAGCATTACAGTGGATTTATCATATATACATAAGCCTTCATGAATATAAATTCAAATCAAAGTATAGATTTTAGATATTTATAATCCTTCATTTATCAAATAATTTAGTTTCATGAAAGACATTAGCACAAAAATATAGATTATAAGGGGAATATGTCATGCATATGCACTCAATTTATAGAGACTTGAGTACAAATTCATACACACTTGGGTGCACATGCATGGGAATATGTACATATTTTACAAGGATTAGAATTAAAGGTTTCCACATATACATACATTTGATAAAAAGGTTCCTAGATTTAGCATATAGATGGATATAATTATGTATAAGCTAGTGTAAATTCAAGGGGCATGGTGATAGGTCATTCACATATATATAATTTTAGATTCACGAGGCATAATATTATTCCATGCACATGCACAAAAACACACTTTATAGGTTGAATGAAAAATAGTGGTAATTCCACTTCACCCTTTTGGACACTAAGGTCATGATGGGGACATGACCATTGTTTATTATCTTTAAATCATGAATTTATTCTACAATGAGTGAACTTGAACAAAACTATATAATTAAATATGAGATCATGATGGGGGCATAAACAATATTTATATAATATAATTATTTCCAAACATTAAAATATTAATGTTTAAAATAATAAATGAAAAATATTAAAGGAACAATGTTCATTTTTAAAAAAATCAAACCACAAATGAAAGACGAGATTTGACAAGTGGGGAAACTATCAAATGGATAAAAAAACCCAAAATATATTATAAGTCTTGAAAAAAATGAATATCCAAGTACATATCAGTTATAATTAAATATATAGGAATAATAATATACTTAAGCAAAGAGAGCATCACAATAATGCAAGATAATCATTGGGTAAGAAGATTGATTGTGTAAAAGAATGAGAGACGAGAGCTTAATAAATAGATTTAAAATAAAAAAGGAGTTACATGAGCAATATTAATGTGTGTTCTAAGTGTCCTAATCCTATTATAAGTGAGGAGGATTTATGTGGGGGAGGATTTACATTCAAAATTAACTCCCAAATCCTACTAGTGGATAACAAAGGTAAGATCGACCTCATAGATCCATGATAAGTGCATATATAAATATAATAAATACACACAAAGAATAATTAATATAAACCTAAATTATCCTAAATAATCAAATAAGATTAATTATCTATAACTCCCCCTTAATCATAATTTAGGGTTACAAAAATGGATAAAACCTAATGCAGGAACATCTAAGATCCAAAATAATCTTGCATTACCCAAAAATTAAAGTGAACGTGCTTTTAGTTTTTTTTTATTTTCTTTCATCTTGGTTTGGTGTGTTTTTTTGAAGTAATTTTATTGGTTATCATTCTATTCCATCTTATACTTTTTGTGTTTATGTGGTGACATCAAATTATGCTTAAAAAATTCATATTTTAATGTTTAGTTTCCTTGGTGTCCTTAAGATCAGAAATCATCTTCTCAAATTGTAGTATTATAGTGCTAATCAAAATTTACAATCCTAATTATGTATTCATGTATGTATCCATTTAATCATAATTGAAATTAGGTTTCACTTAAAATTTATTCATAGTTGTAATTTTATTTTTCATTCCTAATTTAGTCTTGACAAAAATCAATCTAAGTTGTAGTAATAATCAAGACTCAAATCCTACATTAGTTCTTAGGTTCAAATGTGTCTCATCATGATTTTAATAACTTATAAATGTTTGATTATGTCTTTTAACAAGTTACAATCACCTACAATTGTAATTGAAATTCGTATGTGTGATTAGGTCTATGACTTCATTGAAGTTGTTTGGCAATGATAATTAGGTATCACCTCACTCATTAGGTCTTGAAAATAACTAAAATCATAATTTAGTTGTAATTATAAATAATATCCATGATTTTGTCTTACATTCACCTATGTTGATTATAGTGTTAGCCAAAGATTAGAAACCTGACTAGGTTGGGAGAAGTGTTGGCATTCAAATTGGCAGTGGTAGTTAGGAAGTAGAAACCTGAAATGGTCTTGACTATAGCTAAAATTTGACATAGTTGTTTCTAGATACTCAAAGATTGAAATTATCTAGTGGAGATAAGAGTTTAAATAATACCATGTAGATAAACGATACCCTAATGGGTCTTAAACATGGAAATCTTATTTCTCTATGGTAATTAGAGATATAAATGCTAAATTTTAAATGGTTTTAATGCTATACAAAATTATGAATAGGACTATACATTTTTAAAGTTCCCATCAAAAATTTACAAGCTATGTATGATGTCAATAAAATTCTATAATATTTTAATTGCTAAGTCAAAATCTTGACTATAACCGCTTGAGTGGGAGGAAACAAGATTTTTATCGTTATTGATGTCATTTGAAAATGTAACACCTTTGAAGGAACATGAAACACTTTTTTAATAGAAAGAGACATTGGGGGAGATCAAAGCTTTTCCTTTCTTGTCCTTTTAATAAAAATGGCATTCAATTTCAAAGGTTGTTGGTTCTCTACTATAATAGACAAGAATTGTATAGATTTCATTATTTCTTAGTCTATGGATAGTGTTATGTTACCAATATGTAGGTAGAGGTATGTGTAAGACCATAGGTGTATTTTTATTATTTCTTCCATGTATTTTATTATTTATTAATCCTATAACTATCATGATTTACATATATAATCCATTATATTAATTCAATTCAATTGATCTATTTAGTTTGATGTCAAAGTTTTTGACAAAATCTATATGTATCCATTTGATATGATGAACCCCTACAACACAATTTTTAAAGATAGGCCTTAATTGGTATCCACCTCTTTGTGCTTGCACCAAAAAAATTTACAAATAAGGAAGGGAGTTGACTTTACATGATATTCCCACTTAATATAAACTTCTATCAAGATGAAATATAATAGTTAAGTAAGAAATAAGAAGATAAGGTGTCACCAAAATTTGAAAGGATGAAAGTGTGATCATCAATAATATCTAGGAATCCTCTTAAAATAAGGTGGTCAATACATAATGTAAAAAATACCAACAATAAATAGAAATGATCCAAGAACCCCCATAAAAAAAACAAGCTAACACTAATATTTAAATTTTAGTAAACAATATTCCATAAAATGATCTAGATAAAAATAAGGTACTAAAATAATATCTAATAAATATTAATTGAGATAAAGATAAATAATATCACAAAGTGTCAAATCCTACAAAAATATAAGTTATTCAAAAAATTAGCTCTGATCAAATCATATTTCATTTGTAAAATAAATCAAATAATAGATAAAATGATGAGTTTATCAAAATATAGACAAAGAAGATATGTATCTTAAAAAATATATTTGTCATGAAACAATTTAAGAACTACCACATGAAGACATTTAAAATTCTATAAATGATACATCATTTCTATCTATCCAGATATTTTTAACCTTAGAGGTAGGAGATTTAGTCATTTTCCAACAATGTAAAGTGTCACAAGTGGTTTTACCACAAGATTTGTATGGATCCAATTCACAATATTTAGAGATAAGATGCCCATGTTTTACACAATCTCACAATTTATATGTTTTTTAACTAAATAATGAGCATGATAAACATTAAAATCAAAATATGTTACATGATAATTCCTTTTGTTTGGAGGACAATATGATTTGAAATTTCCATTAGAAGCAGTGGATATATTAAAACTAAGACCTTTACAAATTGAATTAGACTAGATAAAAATAGATTCAAGAATACCATATTCACACATACCAAGATCATCACCCTAATATCCCATACATTTAATAATGCATAAAATAGGGTTTGGTATGAGTGTTAAAAGGAGTGCAAGTTGATTTAGGAGCACAATGAAGTTAATTATGAGAGCTATTATCATGTATAAATGATGAAAATTTAGAATTTAACATGTCAATAGAAGATTGTATGGTTGACATTTGCTCAATAAAAGAGGCTAAAAAATAATTTGTGTCATTTTAGCATTTAATTTGATGTTTAAGATAAATAATCTTATCAATTTTAAAATAAATTATTTGCATAGTTTTATTGAATGCTAAAAAGGGGATAATTTCAAATCCATGATGCAATGATGTACAGAAGCAAAAGTGTTATGATTTGAACACTAAATATGTTTTTGAAAATGTGATTAATAAATTTAGAAATATTGTCTTTCTTTTAAATTTTTTTTTATAGATATCCCAAATATTAATAGATTGCAAGAGTAGTTAACTTATAAATGTAAGTTAAAAAAAGACACTAATTTTCTTTTAAAACATTAATACAAGAAAAACATATTTTTTTGGTTAATGGTAATAAATTAAAACCTTAGTATAAATGTAACCTCCATGCCAAAAATAGCCTACTTTTTGTTTAAAAAGGTATTGATATCTTGAAAAATAAAAAATACAAAACATTTAAAAAAAATTACATGTGGTGTAAGAATTTAGATAAAAATTTGTTTCACTAATAGATTTAAATCCCAATAACCATAATTCAAAATAAAGTGTGGCACTAAGAAATTAATCTTAAATAAATAAATGAATCCACTTAGTTAAAGGGAAAAAGAGCTAAGTTGAGTTTTTAATACATGAATGACAAAGCATGGAAAAAAAAGATTACAAATATTAGAGAGTTTATAAATAGAATTAATATTCTTCCAAGTGACACATTTGTTTTTTTTTATAAGCTTACCACTTTTCATTAACTATAAATGCGTAAGGTATAATGTTTTGGGTAGATATTAAAAAAACCAAGATAATTATGGAATAAGGAGAATGAGTGCTACTTTCCAATAAGATAAGATTAAAAAATCTCACATAGAAGATCTTGAGAAAGGGTAAGTCAATGTTAATAAAAAATAACAAGGAATTTAAAATAAGATAAAAGCACATGAGAAAAAATAAAAATGAATGTATTATCATGTGGATTGGAAAAACACATAAATAAAATGCCACATACAAATAAAAATTATTTATACAAGGTTGAAAGTGAGGTGACATGCTAGGGGAAAGGAAGGTATTTGGGTAAGGAAAAAACCATTGTAACATATTTAGAAAACAACTAATGCTCATAACATAAATCCACAATCCACAATTTAAAAAAAATGAAGGAGATTACACCACATGTAGAACCATATATTTATCCCAAGGTAACACATAACCAATCAATATGAAAATAAAAAAAAGGAGAAGAAACAATAATACATAGATAGAAAAATCAAGGTGAAGACACCTCTAAGGAAGCAAGAGTTACAAAGCATGAAATAACATGCAATTGATAAGGATGGTGTACTAAATAGATAAGATACCTACCAAAATCATGAAAAAATAGATAGATGGAAAAGAGTTGAAGATAAACACGCTCTTCAAAAAAATAACCACTAACCTAAAAAATTAAAACTCAAAAGTATTAAAAACAATAATGCTAGAAAATGAAGTTTATTTATTTATTTATAATACAATAAATCAGTTTTGATATTTAATATTACATTAAAAAACTTGTTTGATAAGAAAATGAAAATAAGTAAGGATAATATAAGTTGAATTTATCTAAAAATAAATCAAAACCTCTATAATAGAAACCTACAATTTCATATTAGAGGGTTAAAAAATGGATTTAAATTTAAAAACATCTAAGATTATTCCAAGAAATGCCTAAACAACACTTAATATCAATGTTAAAATTACCAAAGATCTAATACAATAATATAATTATTTCTAAATATTTAAATATCAATGTTGAAAACAATCAATTAAAATGATTAAAGGAACAATATTACCTTGAAAACTAAGCAAACCATAAATGCAAGACAAAATATTCAACAAATGGGAAAACAATCAAACACAAAAAAAGAACACAAAAATATATTAAAATTATTTCTAACAATGAATCTCCAAGTACATATCAAGTAGAAGCTAAGATAGAGGGATAGGAATGGCCTTAATCAAAGATACCATCACAAGAATGTAAGATTACGATTGTGCAATAAAATTTATTATGTTGAAGAATGAGATAATAGAGATTAATAAATAGAGTTAGGATAGAAAAAAGAGTTACATGAGAAATATTCATTTGTGTTACAAGTGTCTTAATTATCTTACAAGTGATTAGGATGTGTTTTTTGTAGTTACTTTCAAAAGTAACTCCCAAATCATACAAGTGGACAAGAGAAGTGAGATCCACCTCATAAATCTAGGATAAGTGTATATATAAATATAATAAATACACACATAAAAAACACTTAGGATAAACCTAAACTATCTTAAAAGACACAAATAAATTATTTCTCCAACACTCCCCCATAAAATTAATTTGGGTTACACAAGTGGAGAAAACCTTTTACAAATAATGAAAGGAGTTGAAATTACATGATATCATGAATCCCATCATTAACTTACAAGGTTACATAGTGTGTTACAAATTTATTATTCCCAAAGAGACTATAGGTAAGTGTGTGACATGTTGAGGATAATTTATTTGTGCAAGGAACTCCCAAATATAACAAGTGGACAAAAGATGTAAGAGACACCTCATAAATCATGGATAAAGTGCATTTAAAATAATAATAAATTCAAAGATAAACAAGACTTAAGATAAAATTAACTAGACAAAAGGATCCAATTAATATTAATTATCTAACATTATACCTTTTTAATCATGTATTTGTTTAATATAGATTTAACTTGATCAAATTTGAATGAAACTATACAATTCAATATTTAATCAATTTGTAGTGGTTGTTTCAATTTTACTTCTATCAAACCCATAATTTGGTTCCAATTTATTTTCTAAGTAGTTATTTAGATTATTATATCACATACTTATCCTCACATTAATGAGAGTTGGGACATGTTGTATTCCCACTCCAATGGGTTACATATTTACACAAATTTAGGGCACAATTATCCCTAACTCTCAATGTGCTTTAATAGTGGTGCACAATTCTCCAACACCTCAACAACGAAGCATCAAATAAAAAATGTTTCAATGGAAAAATGGTTTTCACCAATGAAAATGTGTACCCTTCCTTTCTCTTTAATTTTAAATTTTCAAATTCAAATTTCAAATTGTCAATCTATGGACATTGACTACTACATGTTTATTATAAGCTTTGATTTAGAGTGACATGCACAAGTGGATATTCATATTAAAGATAAAGTGTGTTTTACACACTTAGATTTATATTTTTTGTTTTAATCTAATAATTTAATTATAATATAAAATGGGGGAATTTGTAGATATTAACATCTAGTATTAAGTACTTCTTGATAATGGCAAACTTGATGTAAATTTACCATGCATGACTGGCACTCAAAAAAGTGTCCTAAATATACATTATCTCACACATACAAACCAACATATTAGTTTGATCCTTATTTTATAATCACAAACCTAAAATAACCTCATAAAATATATTGAACCTACTTAATATCATGTACAAAAATCTTTAGAGCTTCATTTTAGTATTTTTTTGCATGGGTCAATAACATTAGACTAGTTTAATATTTATAGTTGATAATAACATGAGATTTATAGTACTAAACCTCTCCCAAAAATGACCAAATTTTTAAAATTAATTCTATCCTTAGGTTTAGCCCACCTACTTAATATTTTGGTGGTGTGATAAAACACCTAATTGGAGTTATATATATAAATATTATATATGTATTATATATGTATATATATATAGTATATATATGTATATATGTATATATATATATATGTATATATATGTATATATATATATATGTATATATATGTATATATATGTATATATGTATATATATGTATATATGTATATATATGTATATATGTATAATATATGTATATATATATATATATATATATATGTATATATATATATATGTATATATATTATATATATATATATATGTATATATATATATATATATATTAAGGAATAACTTTTTAGGGGACTTGACACTTATTTGCAACATATCTATACCCCAATTCACAGTTAGAAAATATGCCTTATTATTCCAAAATTATGAATCAATCAAAAGGAGTAATCACAATACAAGTATAAAGCATATTAAATCTAATTCAAAGTGATGATTTTAAACTATTAATTCCAAATAATTAGTTTCATTCATATAAAAAATGACCACAATTGCACAATCAAACTAGGTGGGTGAACTATTTGTGGATCAATTTCCCTCTTTGGAGTATCAAATATGTAAGGAGTGGACAATCATCAAATATGGGTTATTGTGGTCAACTCAACCCATTAGTATTTTTTTTTTTAGGTTTTTATCTCTCACAATAATGCCTAGGGTTTCAAGGTGAGGGATTATAATTTCTATAGTTACACAAAACATCAATGTTCAACACCATATATACAGAGATTTCAAAGATATAAAAAGGTGACCATATGGTGATAGACTTGAATTTTTTTCATGGATCACTATTGACCACTAAAATTCAATATCAATGGTTGATACTAACCTAGATCCAATAAAACTAACCTTGTGGAGCTATAAACCTAGGTTATGAACCGAATGAATCATAAGCCTACTACAATTTATTTTGAACTATTAGAACATAGTCAAAGTGAAACACTCAACCATAAAAGTTAATTAATAATTATTATTTTTTATTACAATTATCAAATGATTACTATAATTTTCATTATTTTACATTAAGATGTATGCTTGAATGCCATATCTATCAATCTAAACAATTCTACTAGTTTTTATCTTATTAGGGTTTCTAAAACTAGATTAGGGTAAAAACATTATTGGTCCATATTAAATAAATTTTTTAGTTTAAAAGATAACTTATATTTTATTATTTATTCCATTAAAAAATCACCATCCATCACTCATAGGATTTAATTTATTTAGTGATTTTATATAGATGCAATGACCAAAAGGTGCCATATGAGCAATAAAAATAATTGACATATTGATACATTGATTAGTACTATGAAAGGGATTTACAACTGAGATATCTTGAGTCTCACCTTTAAAACAAATGTAAAATATTTATTTTTTTCATCATCTTATTATGGCTCAATCATAGTGAAGAGGAACCTTGACAATAATGACATAATAAAATAAATAAAAACAATAATTATTAGAAGGATATTTACTTGTAAATTATTTTTATATTATTCTAACAGAATAAAAAAATATAGGTGTTTTGTCATGATATTTGGCATCTCCTTTGATCATCTTCAACAAAAAACAAGATACAACCATTATTACATGTAAAGCTACAAAAATGGTTGTAGGTGTACACAATAGTGGTTGTAGGTATCTAAAAAAAATGTTATAGATATCAAATATCACACAAAAATATTATAATATTTAA
>JARHVA010011318.1:0-69764 GCA_037957365.1 Torreya grandis | reverse complement strand
AGAGAGAGAGAGAGAGAGAGATCCCAAAATCATTACTAATATTAAATATTAAGATTAAGATCAATATTTTACCATTACTATAAGGTAAGAAGAAAGGAGGAGAAGAGATCAATAAATAGAGCTATGAAGAATAAGGAGTTACATGTGCAAGCTTCAACATGTGTGTCAAGTATTTATAATCTTATTAAAAGTGGAGAGGATGTGTGTTTCCATGTGATGGGAGAGGATTTACATATAATTAAATCCAAATCTAATATGTGGACTAGATAGGTGAGTGACATCTCAAAATGCTAGAATTAAGTGCATTAATAAATACAATAAACACACACACACACACACACACACACATAAGACTTAGGATAATCTTGAAAAAATATTGTAAAGGATTCAAATTAAGGTTAATTATTTAATAATAAATTTAAAACTCAAGGTTTTAATGTTACTTTAAATCCTTATATGAATTCTAATACATCATTATGGTGTAAAACTAGTGTAAAATTAATATGAACCAAGGCTAGTGCCTACAACATAGATAATATCATGAATTGTCATTATTTATATATAAAATAGGAAAATACCTAAGTAATAAAGTGATAACATGTCATTAACATGCCCAAAATATGATATATAAGTGTATTTATTTTTATAAGTGAGTAAAAAACCTTTGTAACATTCTAGAACACATGTTACACATGATGCCCCAAATTTGAGTAAAATATGTGATAATATTGTATACAAATATAAAAACCATTTATATGTAACTAATGAAAATTATTTTTGAAATTTATTATGATTAATTTAATTTTAAAAAACATTTTTTTTTACTCTTAAGATGAAAATACATTGTTGTGGACAACTATAGCTTGCATTTATGTCCAAATGGTATGGTTCTATCTGAATGAAATTTTTGGGAAAAAACTATATGCATTATGATCAACTAAGAAAGTACTAATTTTTTGTATGTGTATGTGTATTATTTAAAATTATAATTGAAGATAAATCACTATGTATGCCCCCTCTTTTGAGGCAAGTTGTGAACCTTGGAAAACAACTTAGCTCAAAAGAAAGAATATATGAATGATGTTATAAAAATATTGAAATATAGAGTAATGATGATAAAATTGGGTATCATGGAATCATATTGATAATATATGAAAAATATTAATATATGATACATGTATAAACAAGCATACATAGTGTAATGTATATATAAAATTTAACAATTAGGCACATAGTGAATAAATGATCAATATTGAGTACTTAAAATTGATATAAAACTAATTGGGGAAAATGTATGATATTGATCATGGCATCATCAAAATGGGGAGATGATTGATATCCATTATGGAATAAAAAATTTGAGAAAATAATATTCATAAACATTACACATACATAAATAACATGTGCAAAATCACACAATATATTAGAAGTCACTATGTATGCCTCCTCTTTTGAGGTGAGTTGTGAATCTTGGAAAATAACTTAGCTCAAAAGAAAAAAAATATGAATGATGTTATAAAAATACTAATATATAGATAAATAATGACAAAATTGGATATCATGGAATCATATTGATAATCTAAGCAAAATAGTAAGATATGATACATGTATAACCAAACGTACATAGTGTCATGTTTAGATAGATGTTAACAATTAGGCACATAGTGAATAAATGATCAATATTGAGTACTTGAAACTGATATAAAACTACTCAAGGAATATGCATGATATTTATCATGGAATAATCAAAATGGGGAGATGTATTATATCTATTATGAAATTAAAAAATGAGAAAATAATAAAAAATAAGAGTCATATACATGACACATACATAAATAATACATGTAAAATCACAAAAATTATGGAATAAGGCCAAGGGACATGTTAAAATGTCATTCACATAAATATAAACACATAATAAGGCTTAGAGACACAAACAAGGACATGTTAAAATGTCCATAATCTAGAGTAATGAATACATACAAAACATGAAATGAATAATTTAACATGATAAGTATGCATGAATACGTGAAATTGATATACGTAAGTAATTGGTAACATTATTATGTTCAATAAAGTAGGTATATAATAAGTTATAAATTATGTAAAAATGCATACAATGTATTGTACTATAGTAGGAACAAAATGGATAGACATTGAGTAATAAAACCTAAGTAAAAGATGCCCCTTGTAAACTTTTTATTATGATTAATATATATATATATAAGGCCTATGAATATTTTGGATCTAATAAATTATACCTTGTGTTCACTATTACATGTCCAATCGAATGAGGCAAGAGAGTAGTGTGTTAATGTCTAGATTAGTGTGATCTGTATGTGTAAATTTTTTGGGTCTGAGATAGTATCATCACCAATAAATGCACATAAAAGTGACAACATTGATCTTATATAAATCACTCAAGTGATAACCTTTATCTTATATAAATACTACATATATTGAAGCACAAATAAACTAATGTAAGTTAACTACAAAAATAATGCATATGTCCTAATTTTTATTTTTTAAATGTGTGTGTGTGTGTGTTATTTTTAAATATATGTAACTCAAAAAGGAACATACTAACTAATGACTCTTGTAAGATATTAATAATTAATAGGTTATGTATCTAGCATAGAAATGATGACCTCTCACGAAGAAAAAGTATCATGCCACAATGAAGTATATGATCTCAACTTGGAATCATAAAATTGATTTAGATATTTAACATAAGTTACCAATATCATGATGTTAATATTTAGTATGTTGTGTTTATATATTTTTTATAATGGTGAGGTTTAGGACTCTTTAGAACCCATCATGGAGTATAGGAATTATGTGTTAATGTACAATGTTTAAGAATATTAATACCTTGTAATATCAATCTAGGATGTGTTGAAGTAGAGAGTGGCTATTTATAATCTATGAATTTTTTTTGAATAAGTGTATTTTGAAGGAAATGTCTCCTTGTCAAGTTTACCACTTTATTTTAAATGCTCAGAATGGGTTTAACCTTTTTAGGTATCTCAGTTGATATCTATTATGTAGGAATAACAACCCTTAGTTAAAGGGGGTATTTATATGGAATACTATGAATTGTGATAAAATAATTAGGAAAAAATATATTTCAAACATTTGTGTAGTGTATAAGGTATTAAACTAAGATATTGAATCTAAAGATGCCCCAATAACATATCAAAGAATCTTGCACTATGAAACACTATGAATTTGGTGGCCACATGTGTTGGACCAGCCTATATTGGTAATGTTATCTCATTAATGAAACTCTAAACATGGAAATTGAATCCCTTAATTTTTTTTATAGGAATTATATTCTTATACATGTATTTAAAATGGGAGATAAGTGTGATAGTGTACATATTCACACTTGAACCATTGTCAACCATGACACTCTGTAATGGTTGATTATCAATATAATCTTGAATGAACAAAGATTTTAAATAGAAATCATCATCAACTATCCCATGCTATAAAAATGTGATAAATGGTCTAGATTTCATTGAAACATGTTATGTACCAATAATTCAATTCAAATAGTGTTGTTCCTCTGTATGAGGATGATAAGATGTTGGTGGAAGGTGTGCATTATATGTGTAATCCACTTATGATTTATCTAATACTTATTGAATTTTTTTCTTAGGAAAAAAATCACTAAATATCTTCATTGTTATAATCTCACTTGGTTTTTTATTTGTAGTTTCAAAAGATTTACCTCCATCAATGATGTTATCATCTATAAAATCATGTATCTTATGTCTCAAATTGATGCATTTTTTAGTAGTATACCCTAGTGCTCCATGAAAATCACAAATAATATTTTGATAAAATACTTTTGGAAGAGGTTTAATCACATCAACCTATTTAATAGGAAGGAGTGACATTATGTGACATTCCAATAATTTTTTAACACTTTTTTGGGAGATTATAACAAGTTGGTAAATTGTCTCCTTGGACAAGAAGATACAAAAATACATGGAGCAGAATCTGAAAATACATTCACTGTTATCTTCTGATCATTCTTATTTTCACTTATATTCATCTTTTATGGTTTCTTACTTGTATTCTTTGCATGAGAAGTAAAAACTAGGTTTGTTATCCACATTAATTTATTCATTACCATCAACTTAACCTCTCTTTCCATAACTATGTGACATAAATTTATGAATGATAAAAACTTATTGAACATAACATATTCATGTAAATGTGGAAGAATTTATTTTTGAATATATATTAAAACTCTTTAGTTTACATAAGATTCATTATTTTGGATAAAATGGTCTTATACTGTAAAAAAGAATATGTGATAGCCTTGTTGGATTCTTTTTTTAGCTAATAAATCATATCATCTAAAATATTTTCACTTATGTCAATTAACAAATTTAAAAATAACAAATATACTAAATGATTAAATGCATTAACTAGTTGATATCATAAATCGTAAGCTAATCTTAGAGAATACTATTTTAAACAACCCATCATTAGATGCATTATCTAAACACGTTATGTGAAATGATCTCAAATGTTCCTTTGAGTCACCTTTTCCATCATATAATGTAATCCTAAGTTCTAAAAAACCAAGTGGTAAAGGATAGGCTAAAATATGCTGAGATAATGGAGTATTTAGTAAATTTTGTGAGTCATGTATCTGATTAGGTGTCGAAGCACCTTATTCCAAATGTAATACCTTAGTTTATATAGTTGCAATGTTATACATAAGGAATATTACATTAGGAATATAATGTGTTCTAACCAAAAATTGTGTAAAGAGTGACTAATTAGAGATTGACATTTGATAAGTTAAAAACCATTGGTTTTCCCCATAGTAGATGTTGGTATAAATGTTTTATTAAGTTATGCAAAGAAATGTAAGGAACTCATAGTAGTAGATGTATCAGATAATTGAGCCATGTATATAATTTTTATTTCCAAATGATTTTATAATATTTTATGATTATCCTAAGTTTTTTCATGAATTTATTTTCAAAAATTCTTAATAAAAATCACTTTATTAGGTTCTATAAATTCATCATTAATAGGTGAATTCCATATTGATGCTCATTTTGAGAGTTAATGTTGTCTTGATTATATTATTCATGATTTTAAATGGTATCATACACTTATACATATTCATCTTGTTCATTATTATCTGAAGGTACTAATATACCCTTGTTATTATCCATCTTATATGCCTTATCAAAATAAATGTAAGTGTTTTAAACTTAAGTACCACATAGTCTAGCACTTGTTTAAAAATAAATAGAAACAACTTTCTTGGATTGCATAAAATATGAAATAAAAAGTTTGAAGTTTTTTTTTAATAATTAAATTATTAAATATGAAAACCCTAATATAGTAATATAAAACAATAAAAATGAGAAAAACCCTAGAAACATGAATGATTAGGGTTTTGAAATATTAAAAAATGAATGGATTCACCAATATGTTTTTTTTTAATTGGAGATTAATATATATCAATATAATAATGACAAAAAATAAGTAAATTATAATGTAAAAGATGTTTAATAAATACAATTGATTGATTTGTAACTTAATATTTATATAAATGTGATAAAATGGGAAACACTTCAGAAAAATAACTTAGTTGGAACTTAGATGTGATAGACTACAACAAAGACTATGTAATTGACTATGGGATTATGTGAAAATACTATGAATTAGGAACATGGATCTATTTGATTCTAGGACAAGGCCATGATATTTGGGCAAGGATAACCTACATAAGTGTTTATATGGCATGCTAACAATTGTTTGGGTTTTTTACCCCTCTATGTTAGTTCTAATTGGTGTCCCTTCAAATGTAGGTATTTTGTATATATTTAAAGTCACTAGATTCATTATTGGAGATATTATGTGCCTTATTATTCACTCTAAACCTAGCTCAAAGAATAAGTAAGAAAAAATTTAGTGAAATGAAAAATGGTTAAGGGTTGAAGTTGTGCTTGAAATTAACATCCCATATATTGAACACTTCCTAAATACCAATAGGCTGAAGAGGGATCAAACTCCATGTAATTTTCCCATACTATGATGGTGTGTGTGAAATATTGATTAAATTATACATGTTGGTGTAATTATGTGCTTTAAATAATGAATAGCGACCTTGTTGTTTATTGTACCCAAAATTTTAATTCATGAAATTTTTAAAATTTTGGTTCTGACTTGAAGAAACTAGAAGTTTTATCTATGCCTCAAAAGCATACCAGGTCTTCTCCATGTTTCACTTGAAAAAATTTCATTTTGTAGAAATGGTGAAATCAAGTACCATTCACACCTCAAGTGCACAATTAGGTGCATATTCTATATTTTGGAATATATTTCACATACAAACTTCAGTTTGGTTCTCATTTGATGCATTGGAGAGATATTTTGTATGAGTTCATCTTTGTTTTAGATATCAAGTCCAAAATTGTTTATATTTTTCACCCCAAATATCTAAAACTTTAGACCCAATGGTGACAAAGGGCCAATTAGATGAAAATGATCCATTTTGGCATAAATTTCACATCTTCTCTCAATTTTTATTTAAAATTAATAATTTTAACAGAAAAACTATATGGAATCATCTTTAATTTAGATAATAAACTCCCTAAGTGTATATATTTTTCACATGAGAGATCTATAACTTTAGAGCAATAAGGAAAGGGATAATTAGGTACACATTCTTTATTTTAGCATAAATTTCACATTAAATATATTTTTTTGAATAATTTTATGTTTTTAATAGATATTATCTATGGGATAATAATTTATTTATACATCAAAGTCCCAAAGTGTATATAGTTTTCACACCAAAGATCTAAAACTTTAGAGATGTTAGGGACAAAGGGCCAATCAAGAATAAATGATCTATTTCAACATAAATTTCACATATTATATCCATTATAATTATCATTTTATGAGTTAGATATATATTTTATAAGGGATAATCTTTTATTCAAAAATTAGAATCCCAAATTTCATATATTTTTCACACTAGATATCTGGAACTTTCAAGCCAATAGGGACAAAGGGCTAATCAGTTATGAATTATCCTTTTTGGAATATATTTAAAATATGAAATATGTTTTTAGTCCCATTTGATGCATCAAATATATATTTTACTAAGGATTATATTTTCTTTAGACATCATGGGTCTAAAGTTTGTATATTTTATGCAATATGCAACCGAAGACCCAAAACTTTGAAGGTTAGAGATCTAAAAATTAGAAGGTCATCTAATGGTCCTCATGGGTGCACCAAACATGCACGCATGAAAATTCCATCCATAAATATCTCATTGGCACACCAAAAATAAGACATTACAAGTCCCAAAGTAAAAAAATTAGTTTCATGTTTTAGCCATAACTTTTACTTCCAAACTCTATTTTAATTCTAATTTGAAGTGTTGGAAAGGAATTTAAATGGCCTATCCAATGATGTCAAATATTTTATATTTTGATGAAAAAATAGTTAAATATTAAATATGAATAAATGGTATATTGATGGTATATCATGAGTGCTCTCAATTCTAATTCTCTATTAGGCCATATCTTTCACATCTAGAATACATTTTGGCTCACTTTTGAAGCATTGGAAATATATTGAAACAAGTGATCCAATGGTGTAAATAATTTTATCCTCAAGGAATTTTATATGGATTAAATTATTATATTTTTTCCAAATTCTAATTTTTAGAACCAGGTTTCATATGTTAGGTTGTGGCACATACTATTTTAAATCTCTATCATCTAATGGACAAGGATCAATAGGCTTTCTTGGTTATTTATTTGAATCACTATTGAAAAATACACTTAAAATATAATACGAAAAAAATTGAGAATATAAAAATTCAAAGTGATAATATGAAAGGTCAAATTAAGAATATTAAAGTTTATTTCATCCTTCTATATGTTATAAATAAGAGAAATGACAATTGTAACATGGTTATTCTTTCTTTCAAGATCTTGGAGAAGATCTAGCTATAATTTTGTGTGTGAACTATGTAATTTTATATATTTGAGAAGTGGAATGAAAGCACGTAGGTGATATAAATATTTGTATTTGCAATTTTTTATGTTCTTTGTTTATTTTTATTTATTTTTTATAAATATATATATACTCAATTAAGACTTCAATTTTATGGGTTGTATGATACGATGTTCATAGATATTGTGTTTAAAAACTTGTGTATGGACTTTGAACCAAGTTTACCCAATCCAAGTTCTTAGTAGAATTAATGATTGCAGTCAAGATTTTTGTGTTCATTACATATGTTTTTAATATTTCAATTTTGGGTGAGATGAATAATTTCCAACCATTTCATTTAAATCAAGTTATTCCAATGGTTATTTTCATTCATTCCATTGTGGTTTTATCACTTCTCTCATTCATTCTTCTCATCTTCCATCATTTCCAAATTTAATTTATTTTTTGTGTTTTCTAGTTAAAATTACATAAACACCCCAAAAAATACACAAATCCTATAAGGGAGTTACCCCTCTCAAATGAAAATGAAAATCACCAATTGAATGGTGATTTCTCTAATTATTGGAATGTTTGTGTTACTTCTCATTAGGTAAGTCATAAAATCAAGAAATATAAAAGTGACCTAAATTTACACCAAAATTTTTTTAGCAACTTTGATGGAGATTGAAAGGTGCTTTTGATGTTCAATTTTTTATTGGAATCTTTCCCTTGAAAAATAATATTGGTGACTCTATTGAAATGATACCTAGAAATGATGGAATGCAACCAATGTTTTTTATTTTCTAAGCTTTTCAATCAACTCCCATGGTTTTATTTTGATTTTAATTTTGATTATTTTTAGTTGCATGCATGAAGAAATTCTAGTTGAAACTATAATATGCATACCTTAGAAATATGGGGCGGACAAAAGAAGAATAAATAAATATGAAATATATTTTAAATAACATTAATTAGGGGTTGATTCAATTTTTTCAACTTATGAAATAATGAGAAATGTTTTCCTCTTCATATCAACCTTCAAATAAAATCCAATTCATGAAATTGTTGATTAAAAAAAGAGTAATTTTTTAAAAATATTTATATGGGTAAGTGCATGGAGTTGAGGTAAAATTACATGGACATTACTATAATGTGAATGCATTATATACATAACATATATGCATAATTTCCATAAAATGTATGTTTTATTTCAAACTAGGATTTGGATCATCAAACCTAGATGTCTATGCACTTTAACAAATACACCTTATGTTTAGTGAACATAATATGTACATGTTATAGTGCATACACATTATATATTATACTTTAAATGTACGTATAATTTTTTCATTTATATTCTTTATACTTTACATTTATTTTATTAAATATAATAAATTAGGGTCACTCTATGCCTGAAAAAAATGGTATCATAATTGTACACCTTAAGATTTGGGAGGCAATTTTTCAAAATCTAATCTAGTCAAGACTTAGGCATTTTCAGGGTCTCATGATTGAACCTATGTATTTAAGAGCATAAATTTTACAAATCATGTCCATTTTTGGTAAACATATAGTCATTTTTAGGTTTTTGTGCCTTATAAATTACTTTTTAACATTTATAAGAGTCCTAGGTTTGCCAAAATCAAAGTTTACAAACCACTCACTTTGAATTAAAGTTAAAGTGGTATGATTTAGATGATATATGTCACATTGATGACTTATGAACATCAAACAATCACTTTATTTTAGTTTTATTTTATCATTATCCCTCCCTTATCTCTAATCACTTTCTCCTCATCCTTCATCAACCCTAATTACTCCCTCATTAACAATCACCATCCCTCATCATCCCTAATCACTACTTAATCATCACTCACCATCACTACTCACTCCATCCTCATCCCTCTTCATCCCTAATCACTCCCTTAGTTACCCTCATCATCCTTCATCATATTTAATCACTTCCACATTGATCCTCACCATCCCTCAACATACCTAATCAATATTTAATAGCCCCTCATCATCCCTAATCACTTTATCCTTATCCCCAATTATCCCTAATCACTTCCTCATTGACCCTCACAAAACCTCATACTCAATAATATCTCCCTAATTGATACTCACCATCCCTCATGATCCACAATCACTCCCTCATCATTCCTCATCATCTCCACTCACTCCCTACTCATCCATCCTCATTATTAATCACTCCATCCAATAGATTGATGGTGGGTATAGTATATTATTTCTTGTGCCCAATTGACTTATGTTTTAATTCCAAATTTTAATCATGAAAATATGACCAAAAAAAAACTTTTTTCACTCATCCTCTTTCAATCAATTAAGCAACTCAGAGATATCATTTGATTTTCTAGTGGGATTTGAAGACCTATATGATGACCCATACCTAATTCATGGAGAGAGAGTGTATCTAGAGCCCAAGAATATAATAAAAATATGTTTAACCCTAAATTTATAGATTAAGTTTATCTAGGGTTAAAGGGGAAAGAGATAACCTAAGGTATAAGGGTGATAAAATATATCTATAATAGGCCAATTAGATGCTAAACTTAGACATAACATATGTTGAATTCATTGAAATGACATAAGAAAAAAAATTTAAGTAAAACTATGATATATATATATATATATATATGTATGTATGTATATATATATATGTATATATGTATGTATGTATGTATATATATATATATATGTATGTATATATATATATATGTATATATATACATATATATGTGTATATATATACATATATATGTATATGTATATATACACACATACACACACACACACACACACACACACACACACACACACACACACACACACACACACACACACACACACACACACACACACACACATGTATGTATGTATGTATGTATAAATGATAATTAAGTAATGTAATTATTTGGTTTTAATGCTAACATAGTTTTAAATATAGAACATTTATGAATAAGAATAGAAGAGGGTTCTATAATAGTCCCTAAATTCTAGATTAAGTCCCTTTGGAGTAGCAACACTAGTGTTATCCTTGGATGGTTGTGTTAATGATACTATCTAAACTTGACATATGTGTCATGTAAAAAATACATGAAATAAAAATATGTGACCACCTAGATGCTTCTATATTTTTCTTCTCCTTCATCTAGTGTATTTAGATCTAGGTCATGGACTGTCTCTCCTCATGAAATTATAAAATCCTAGTTCTTCATCTTCATAGTGACTTTTCAAAAGAATGGGTTAGTGATAACATAGTTTCAAGCTGACCCCAAATACCCCTCTATCAATAATAATTACCTACATATCTAATACTCTAAAAAGGGCCTTATACTAATGTAGTTTTCCATTATGTGTTGGATTGTGTGTGAAACATACAATATGTGAAAAGCAAGTATAATAGTGATCTAGATTTTAACTTGTAAAATATATCTCTTGGGATACTCTTTCAGTACTTAAGACCTATGTATATGTTTTCCATATGATTTATATTAAAATAGGATAAAATAAAGAATATTTACTCACTTGAGTGCTTTATTGAATGCATTTTGTAAGTTTATTGGTGAGTAGATAAGAAGTTTCTAGGTGAATATTGAATCAAGGTTGATATTATATTTCTATCAATCCTTTTGGATAAATAACTCACATTAAACTACTTAGGCTGACCATTAGGATACATTTCATTTGTAAATTAGATGACTTTAGGGTATTAGACACTTACTTCAGAGCATGACACCTACATCGACATAGGTGTCTGTCTAGGATACTAGTGTCTAGGGAATAATAAAGTAGGTATAGACTTCTAGATGATATTTTATGATTATGTAATAACCTAATAGTATACACTTATAAAAATCAAACCTTAGATGTTACTCTTAGTTATACACATGTATTACTTCTAAAAGCCTCCCATATGATTTATCTTATTCCACTTGGCTTATCTCTTAGTTTGAGCCATCTTATATTAATGACATAGACATGATATATTGCATATATTGATTTAAATATACTTATTTTATACCTCTACAAGTTTTTTAGCTATACCCACTCTCTTACTCCCTAAACACTAACATTTAGGATAAATATTAGCATCAACATTATTGTCATTCCCTGACATTATTGTCTAGTTCCCTAAATTCATCTAATTTGAAAATGAAACATATTAAAATGGTTGGTCTAAGTATTTTAATGCAAGTTATCTCATGATAGGATTGGTATAAACATAATATTAACCCTAATTCATTCCTTACCTAGGAACACCTAGTAATCAGACCAAAAGAGAATTTAAGAAGCACTAAAGTTACCAAAACATTTCCTAACATACCCTATACTGATATAAGTTAAAGGAATAACCTAGGTATAGGTATGAAGTACTAAATGAGGATTCATAAGGTCTTATTTTACAAGTTACAAGTTAGGCCACTATTGTACTTAATTTAAACACATTGTAGAATTCACACACAAGCCAAAACATAAGGGAGAACTACATGAATTTAAGGTCCTCTTATGGATTATTGATTATATAGGCAATGAAATTTGACTAGCATTCATTTTGGGTTAGCTTAACACTATGTTCCCACTAATCTATTTTCCCTAAGGTCACATTAAATATAAAATCTAGGGTTTTACAATTTCACTAGGATTGATAGTCCATGATGTAGATCTGAATGCACTAAAGTGAAGGCAAAGTGAAACCCATAAGCATCTAGGTGTTCACATACTATCTTATCAAATTACATGACACTAGTTTCAGACTCAGATAATAGCATTGATGTAACCATCTAAGGCTGATGCAACTGTCTAAAGAGCAAAAGATAATAGATCCAAAATCTAAAAACTATTCTAGAATAATATTCCTTCTTGATTTCAACTTTTAAAAGATCTAGATATGCATTAGCATCAAATCTAGATAATTACATTTTTTTTTATCATTTCTATATCTAGAAAATTTTTACTTTCCACTTATAACTTATCTTAGTTTAATAAATTTAGCATATGGTAATCTAAGTTTAACATTTAATTTGCTTACTATAGATATGATATTCAGCCTTATGCCCTATCATTTCTATATGATTAACCCTATCTACCCAAGTATGATTCTAAAATACAAAGTAGGGTTAAACATTTGGTCAATTTGATATTTAAACATTAAACCCTAAGCCAACTAGGTTTTTCTAATTCATTTTCTTATTGCCTATCCTTGATTGATAAATCTTGCAATCATGTTTTCCATGGACATATCTATAAATTATTTCATGGTCCAATATATTATTATTTTATATGTTTTGTTATGTTAATTTTATTATAAATATTATTAATAAAATCCATGTACATAATGAGCTAGTGTTAAAATAGAGAAAATATTTGATATCTCTTCATAATTCTCCTTGTACTAATATAGGTCTGGTACCTAAATGCCAACATGACCAATTGAGAAATACACATGATAGCATTTCATTACTTGAGCTCATAAAAAATCTAATGTTTACAAGTACATCCTATATGAGACATTTCATCAAACATAAGTTCCAAAAGATATTGAGATTACTTATTTTGCATATTTCATGAAATTTATCAAGAACAAAGTGAAACTTATTACCTTTGATCCAACTGAATTACCATATAAATATATTTTTGATCAAGAGTTACCTTTGTTTATATGAGTGTAAATATAAAATAAGGGAATGAAAAGGGTGATTATTGATAATGAATTGGTCATAAACATTTGTAGTATCCACTTTCTAACCATCATGGGAATTAATAATAATTTACTTTAAAATTCGATTATGAATATGAAATGGTTTTATAATTTATGTAGTCATATATTTGGTTAAATTACATTAGATGTGACATTGGTACCATAAACTATTTCAACTAATTTTCAAGTAATGTCTTAATCATTCCATTATAATATACATTTGGGTAGACCTTGGATACATTCAATGGAAGCAGTCTCATTTACACTTCACAGATGTGTAAAATTCATACATGATGGGACTTTATTAACAATTCCTACTAATGATAAACATTTAAAATTTTATAAAATACAATCTAAAATGAGAGGCATTCCTATAGTGATACCACCTAAATGATGCATTGCTCTTAATCATATACACACTTATGAAAAAGGTGAGTCAATTAAAATGAATCATCCATATCAAGATGCAAATAGGGTACCAAATATTGAGTTGAACATATATTCAAATTAAGAGCATGAAACATTATAAAAACATCCTAAATTCAAGGATTAAAAAATTTTACTTGTTATCCATGATGATTATGACACTCATATACCTAGATACAAAAGAAATGGTGGTTTAAAATCAATAATACCACCTATGTCAAACACCACCATTCTCATGGATTATCCTATGTATATGATGAAAAATATTGGGGACCTTAAAAAATAGGTTTATATACTTCAAATGCAGGTGGATTTCCATAATACAAATTAAAATATTACCTCATCCAATAATCAACATATTTCACAATGTATACATGAATATCATTATCCACATGGTTTTGAATTGTCACATTTACATATCTTTTACCACAATAAATATCTAATTGAGCACATGATACATTATGTACATTCTTTTAGTCAATGGAAAAAAAATGACAAACTACTATTAAAGGTATTCCATATGAGCATTTATGATGAGCCTCATAATTGGTTCTATAACTTACCAAAGGGTTTCTTAACCACTTTTTATCCTTCCAAGTACCACAATTTTATCCCTTATATAAAAAAGGGATATAAACTACCAAATGAGCATCATGAGAAAAATGTGGCATTCTTAATCTTTATTTGAATGTTTTACAAAAATTACTTAAGATGGTGCCCATACAAGGTCCTCATCCTATGCAAAATCCTCAAGTGTATAGAATCAAAAAGTGCACACATCACCAAGATTTAACAATTACCTTACACATGGGTGGTGTTCATTATGGGAATAAACATATTTATCCTACACAAATAAAGACCACTGGAAGTATAAATCATTTTTATAATCTCAATTTTAACTTACAAGACTTGCAAAATAAGGTCACTTGGAATGACTCCTTAGGCAACATAACAATACCAATTGATTGTGGTCCTAAATTAATCCAAACATAGGTTTGGTTATGACTGCCACATATCCATATGCATTTACACTCGAAACACTTTGGATATACCAAATGGAAGAAAAAATCAACCAAAATAAATAAAGTATCTCCTTCTCTGATGAAGGAAAATTAATAAATATTCCAAATGATATATTTACATCTACTACACATGAAAAAAGTGAGGAACATGCTATGTACCTTTTCAAACCTATCCAATCATGATGTAAATAATGTAAAACATCCAAATTAAGGATATAAGTTTACCTTTGGGGGAGATATATATGTCCATCCATTAATTGGCATTATAGGATGATATTTTATCATCATCAAAAAATTAAAAAATACCAAAAAAATTAAAACATTCAATACTACAAAAACATTTTTAGCACCTACATGGTCTATTGGTTCCTTGGCATTTATGTGATAGTTTGATGTTGAGGCTTGACATATAAATTACTCTTACATACAAAATTTACAAACATACATAGATGCATGATTTTATACACTTATAGGTGTTGGTCTTTTCCCTGTACTCACGTCACCCAGATATTGGGGGCATACATATTATATGATCTTGATACTTATAGGTTATAACATTTTATGATCACATTATACTACCATGTTTGAGCTTACATATATACTTACACATTTATTATCCATACTTATATCTTTAACATGGTAATTTATATGATATGCACTTGATATTTTTTGCTAACACCCATGGGCTACTATGACATGTTTATGCTAGTTTTTTATGATTTAATTTATAAAATTCCTTGAGTGTTTTACCTTTATATTATCTTGATTGTTTTAACATTTGAATATGATCTATTGAATGTGATCCTTGTGCCTACTTTTCATTGACATTTACATATGTAATTACTTATTTTATGTATATTTGAATATGCCATCCTTGATTTCTTGGACATTTGAATATGTCATTCCTTATTGAATGGAAATTTTAATTTGTCACTCCTTACTTTATGGACATTTTACTAGGTCATGTCCATATCATTTTGCATCATTGGAACATGCCCCTTGTTTTTGGTCTCCTTAGATCATTTCTTGTTGACTTTATTTTGAGTCTTATTTTGTGTGTGATTGTTTTCTTAGTGAGATTGTATTATTACTATCTAGACCTTCCCATCATATTTATCATGCATCTTAGGCCCACATGTGATCACATTAGTGCTATGCACTTTAATGATCCATTTACCTAGACATGTTTCATTCTATATGATACATGACTACATTCACAAAATTTATAGTTGTGTTATCTTTTTAAGGTGAGATAACTTCTAGCTACTATTTTTCCCTCTCCTTAAAGTAAGGAATATTAGTGGGGGAATGTCATGGTGACATGGCTTCCACATTTTCATAGTTCTTATATTCAATGGGGGCATGATTTGGAAGCTTGTGCTCCATAATCACATAATATATGGTACTTACACTAATTTACAAATTTAGTGGGGGAATGTCATGGTGACATTAATTCCACACATTCATAATTTTTAGATTCAGAGGGGGCATGATTAGGAATAATGTTATCCATACTCATTAAACATATGGTACTTATGTCACTTCATAGATTCAGTGGGGGAATACTTTGGAAGCATGTTTTACACACCTATTTAGTATTCACCATCTCTATTTTATAATGGGGGCATGTTTTGGAAACATGTCCTTTATATTGTTACATTCATTCAAATTTCTCCATATATAGTGGGGGCATGCTTTAAAATCATGTCTTCCATACATTCATAATTATATGAATTAGTTATAGCATATAATTATATAATTTAAATTCAAAGTTGTGGAAAAATTCTATACATAGTACCATTTTATACATAGTTTTATCATGAGACATATCTAAGGTGCATATGTTATGCAACATATACCTAATATTGAAAAATCCAAATCAATTTCAGATTCCAAAACCATTTCACATACTGATACCCCATATACTTTTACATAATTTATCAAAAAAATCTACTATAGTATTTATTTTACCTTTTTGGTATGGTTCAAGTTGGATTTGATTGTATCAACTGACCTCGCTAGGTTATAAGTATCATTAGGTTGCACGATTGAGATGATCTCAACTAATAGGTGGTAACTCACTTTTTATCCTAAGTTGGTGGAATGTGCCTTTCAATCTCTCTCTCAATCTACTTGAATATATGCACTTTAAATATTTATCTATATTTATCCTAATCTTAGTTTTAGATCCTTATAATGATACATCTTTTACAAAAATAACTTGCCAATAAACAAGGTGGTTACATCAACACACATGTGTACTCCTAAACCTTGCTCCTTCAATTTCAATCAATTTCAAGTAATTTTAACCCATATTACATGTATTGATTTTACACTATAACATGATCTTATTTCTAGGTTAGTCATTAAGAAATAACTCAAATTAAAATCAAGAAATTCACTCAAGTTAAGCTCAAGAAAATATAAGGTGTGCATACACATCCAAGTACTTTTTTTCCCTTTAAATCCATAATTTCATTACTAGATTAAAGGTGGGAAAATGTATATGATATTTTGTGATCATATATCACCTTAGTCTTGTATATTTGCAAAACTTAGACCTTGGTTAATCCTCTTAGTTCTACACATGCATTATTTTTACAAGCCTCACATCTACTCTATCTTGTACCCTTTAGCCTATCTCTTAGTCTGACCAAACTTATATTAATGACATAAAAATATTATCTTTCCCAAGATTCTTAAAATATAATTATCTTACACCTCTATATGTTTTAAACCTACACCTATTCTAGTTATCCTTGAACAATAACATTTGAGATAGATAGTAGAATTGACATTACTATCCTACCCTGATGCAAGTGTTTAATTACTTAAAGTCATCTAGTTTTAAAATGAAATATATTACAATTATTAGCTTAAGTTATTTAATGTGAGTTATCTACTAATAGGATTGGTATAAATAAAATATCAACCCTCATTCATTCCTTGCCTACGAATACCTAAAAATCAAACTAAAAGAGCATTCAAGAAGCACTCAAGTTACCAAAAACTTTCCTATTCTACCGTATTCTAACACAAGTAAGAAAAAAAACCCATGTACATGTCTAAAGTACTAAAGGATTAATCATAAAGTCTTATTTTCATAGTTTCAAGATAGGCCGTTATTATACTTTATTTATACACAGTACATGATTCACACATAAAACAACACATAGGGAATAACTACATGAGTTTGAGGCCCTCTTTCGGAGTATTGGATATGTAGGTATCATCCTTTCATAGTGGGGTCATTGTGGGTCAGCTCAATACCATGTGCCCACTAACCCATTTTTCCCCAAGGTCACATTGAATATGGAAAGCTAGGGATTTTTTATTTCACTAGGAGTGACAATACATGACCCAAATCTAAAAGAACCATAGTGAAGGTGAAACCAAAACTATAAGAATCCATATTATTTCATCTTATTTAAATATATATATATATATATTATGTATATGACATTATAATCAAACTTAGACAATATAATCGATGTAAACATCCATGGCTAACACAACTATTGGAAAAAATAGACACTAGATCTAAGATCTAATAATCATTCTAGAATTATCTTCCCAAATACTTTTAGCCTATACTAGATCTAGATCTATATTAGTATCATAACCAAATAAGTACCTTGTTTTATGTCATTTCTATATCTAACATAGTTATACTTTACACTTATAGCTTATCTTAGTTTAACAAATTTTTCATTTAATTGGCCTAATGTAGATATGATATTCACCCTTATTCCCTATCATTTCTATCTATATAATAGGACAATTAGATTCTAAAATCAAATATAACACATGTTGAATTCATTAAAATGAGATATGCTAAAAATAGTAAGTAAAACTATGATAGATATATAAATGAAAAATAAGTAATATACTTAGTTGGTTCTGATGTTAATATAGTTATAGATCTAGAACAAGTATAAAGAAGACTAAAAGAGGGTTTTAGAATAGTTACCACATTATATATTAAATACATATATAACAAAAAAACTAACATTAGCCTTTCATGGTTGTGTCAATCTTACTATCTAAACTTGACATAGGTGTCTTGTATGAAATACATGTTAGCCAAATTTTGGCTACCATTAGGGAGGTTCACAAAAAACTTTCCATATGGCTCATTTTAACTTGGTTGATAACCATTCTAGTCTTGAAATGATCCTCAAATGGTCACTAGTAACCCTTATTTAACACTGTTTAAGGTTTTAACCTCTTCATGTGCTTATAGAGCCATCACAGTTAGTTTAAGGGTCCTAGACCTGTGTCATGATGTGTCAAGATGGTGTATTATTTCTCAAGTATTCTCATTTACTTGTTACCTTTTTAAATATCCTTAAGCCTTGTTTGTAGAAGTTAAGGTAATTTACCACTTGTTAAGGTTTTTGACAAATTTAAGGTTTTTATTATGGTCAATTTAAGCCTTCTCAAGGATTCCTTCTTGCATGAGTCATTAATGCCAATCGTAGAGAGGTTTATTGAAGTCAAATATGGTCTTATAAAACTCTATTTCCCTTAATGAGGCTATCAAACATGAATTAATCTTTTTCATACTTGTCAATGCATCTCAAGGCATTTCAATCCATTTTAAAACTAATATAAGGTCTTTTATGAACTTTTTTAATTTTTAATCATTTCAATAAGATATATAAAGTTACCATATGTTAGTACAAGTTATTTCATGGTAAAATTTTGTGGGTTAAACATAAAATAAAGAGAGAATTACTCTAAAGAAGGTAGTTTCATGCACTTTTATCGACTTAGAGAGCCCATTTTTAGGTGAAATCATTTACAGAGCATCTCTTTATTTTCCCTAGGTCAAATACATGATTTGGAGGAAGTTAAAGGTCTAAAAAATGCATAAAACATAATCTCTCCTATTTTCCCCTTGAAAAGCTCATAATAACCATTTTTAGATGCTTGGTTCATATAATACAGAGGGATTTAAGACTTGAAACTTTTACCATAAGAGGGGGTCCTAATGGCCTTCAAATACATGGCTATAGTTATTAGATTGGTGGCCCCTCTTTTTTGAAAAATTAGACTAGGAGGTGTTTTAAAACCCTATATAAACCCAATATGCTCAAATTTTCTCCTTAAATGACATTTTGAAATAGGTTGGAGGCATAAGAGAAATAAGAGAGGTTTTAGAGGGTTTGTATAATTTTCATCCATGATTATCTAAGTCTTACTTGGCACTTGTGATCCAAAAAATATAGGAATTTTCCATTTTTCATAGTTTTGAAAATAAATATCATGGTCTCAATCTAATAGGTTTGACAACTTCATCACCAAATTATCAATGTAAGATTACTATCATCCTAGTTTGAAGACTGTATTAAAATCCTATCTACATAAGAATGCACCAAAAGGTGATAAATATTGCATTATAAGTGTTGTATTATGGTTAACACCTCATGAGATAGGTCAAGAGATAATGTAAGGTTGTATTCATTTCTAACATGGTGAAATATGCATGATTAAGGATCCTAAAATGACAAAAATTAGACCTATAGGTCTATAGACCTGTAGGTCTCTTTTTCATAGGAAATGCAATAAAGATATGCATTAGAGATGAGAATGTGAAGTGGTAGGTAGAGGGTCACATGGGAGATATAAGAAATTAAAAAATATTGAATATTCACTAAGTAAATTCATAAAATTTTAAATCCAACAAGGAAATATTAAACACCTAATGTATACCTATAGTTAAGGAGCCAACACTTTACCTACAAGCCTATTTGGATGAATGTAATAGAGGTGTGAGTGATATGTGATGTCATGAAGTATAAAGAGTGTAAATAATTAATATATCTAATTTAAATATGTATCATGATCTTCATATGATTTTTAGGGTAAATGGAGGAAAATTTCAAGGATGAGAATTTAGTTTAGGCCTAGTAGACCTAAACCTACACACACAGGCCTGTGTGTAGAACTGTGAGGAAGTTTTGTTTCTTGTGAGTAAATTGAGGAATAAATACCATAATAATGTGATGAATATTTAATGGAAACTTTTTATGAGGTTTTTAACTTATTCAATAGTGAAAAAAGGGAAATATTGGCCCATAGAGACCTACAGGCCTAATGGGAACTATTCAGACCTATTCATTAAAGTTAGGGGATTTATAAAAATGTTGAGTTAGATATGAGAATTTTTAGGTATGAAGACCCATAATAAGGTTTATATAGCCTAGATAGGGGCTCCAATAGGCTTTAAATGTAGAGTAATAGGAGAAAATAACTCAGAAAAACATACTCTCTCTTAAGCTAACTCACATAGTTCATTAGTTTGAGAAGAGTAATTTGATATGCTCACATCTTGCATAAGGATATGCATAGTGAATAAATATATTAGGCATAAGAGACAACCCATATTTACTAATTATCCATAGCATTTGGATGTTCATTAAGGGCTTGATCTTTATGAACAATCTTTATGGGTCTAACACACCTAAAACCCTCTTAAACCCTTTATAGTGACCTAATAAGAGAGATATGACCTTAAATGACTTAAAATGATTTTTTTTAACCTTAAAATGACTTTTGTGACCTTCATAGATGTTATTTACATATTTATATGATATTTGGTTTCATATGGGAGGAATACATTGTATGAAAGTAGCCTAAAAGCATGGTTGTAGGCCTATTTATGAGTATGTAGGGGAAGAATTGGTCTTTAAATCAGATAAAAATGTCTATAAAGCTAGGTTATAGGTTCCATAATCATCTAAACATATTTAAAATTCTCTTATAGTGATATATAAGACATTCATGTACCCAAATCAGGTCAAAAAAGGTGACTGCACTATTTTATTGTTCAAGAAGTGTATATGCGGACCTATGAAATATTTCAAGAGATATTATTATTAATACATTGAGTTATAATATGATGTTTCAATCCTAAAAAAACCATAATTAAGAATTGGAATTATTGGCTAAAATTGGCCCACATAAGAAACTTTTACCTAGATATGGTGTGAACAATTAAGCAGGGTTCCTGTTGAGTGTATGATCCAATGGTTGAAGGAGCATATAGACTTCATGATCCTATCACTTGTCTCTTTTAATATTTTGAAACATTTTAAGAAATATTAAAGTGTGAATTTGGTGATTTTAAGGAACCAAACCATCATGCATGTCATGTAGGAATGAATACATCAGTTCAACTATGAATTTGATAAGTATATTTGGGAAGCAAAATAGAGTTGAATAATTTCATAAAAGTGATGTATTTTGTGCCAAGGTAATACCCTAAAAATTTGGTGTCTTGATTATTTTTATATCTTAAGATATAAATATTTAAATATGATCTAGGAGTGTGGGACATACCTAGGGATGTCAAGTTAAAACCACAACAAATATCCATTTGGATTTAAAAATCCTAAACAAGCTTCAAGTTGCATGGAGGGTTGATAAATGGCATGATCTCAGAGGCCAACATCAAAGATCAACAACACACGGGTGATCTCATAAAGTCAAAAATTCAAAGAAGTATTGATGATGTGCATTAAATCATGTATCAAAGATCTAATAATGGGCTTAAGGTCAAAAGGTCAAAGGATCCTAAGAATGAACATGGTGAAGATAAATGTCTCAATCATGGTGGAATCCCAAGTAGATCGATGGAGCATGACTGATCAGGGAAAAGTAGATTGATAGAGCATGTTTGACCATGTGGATATAGATCGATGGTACATGCAAAATCAAAAGGTTAGTGGATCCTTATAATTAACATGAGGTCACCATGTGGTGTAAGTAAATTTGATCATAGGAATCAATAAAAAGGTCCACAAAGGGCATGCACAACTACCAAATGTTATAATCTAGGAAGCCTCGATTAGATCAATTACCAACATTAAAGGTTAATGTTAGGAGACTTTTGAAGAAACTAATGGAGTAGATTTGATCTAGCTCTTAGAGTGTATAAGATAAGGACACACATCCAAATTTTTAGTAGTCATATATTTTGATAAACAACAACATGGTAAGAGGATGTCACATAGGCATACATGTCAGATAGAAAGATTATGTAGACTCGAACATGTAAATATATAAATTCAAGATTTAGATATGATCTAGGTTACTAAATCAAACCCTAAAAATTCACAAGACCACTGTTAAAGCTTAGTCCTACACAAGGGGTCTACTTAGTTAGGTTATAAAGATCATCTTAGGGTTGAATTATGTTTTGATCATGATTAAGAGACTAGGTTTCTAGCGGATCTCCATCAAAAATATATCTATATGAAAACTGATAAAGGAATTAGTTTTCATCTATAGTGGACCTATATTTAGGTTTAAATTAGGGGCAAAGTTATGATTATGAAAATAGTGTCTTATCTTTCAACATAGTCATATCTTTGATAAATAAGTACCTACAACCACTTAAAGCAGACATAGTCATGGCTTTGTCAGGGCCATAGATATGGAGAGTTTTATCTTTATAATTAATCTAAGTGGAGGGTGGAGTATAGTTCCAAGGAGGATAATTTGGTAGTTAGAGACTCCAGGTGGAGTATTCAATGCATTCTTAGGCTCTTTAAAGTTTTTTCCTTCTCATCAAGATCATGACTCATCATCTTCAAGGAGTTATTGTATTTTAGATGTCTTCTAAACCAATGAGAAGTCTTAAAAGACCATTGAGATCCAATTAATGGATAATTTGGAATCATGATTAGTTTTAATTGATTAACAAGTTGTTAGGAATCCATCAAAGTGATTGGATGTCATTTATTGATTTCTAATTTACTCACTCTTTCCCTCTCTTCTCCCTTCTCATATATCTCTCATTTCTTCCAAAAAAGAGGAGAATATCATTTGATAATAAAAATCCTATAATTTTTTTTGTAAAAATTACCTCTTGAAGAAATAATATTTATTTTTACCTATCTCTTGCCTCTGAATTATGTTTAGTAAGCTTGTGCATGATGGTATTGTGAAGGACTATCTTCCATGTCCATTTCCATTCTTTCTTACCTATTTTTAGATGTTTTCAAGATATTTATAGGTATAAAATAATTCTCTTCCTTCCATTAATGAATGTTTGGCGTGAATCTTAGAATTCCTTTTTTCTTCATTCATTATTTAGTGAGCCTAGTTATGAAATATTTATGCTGATTAGCTAGTTTATAAGGTTGTGTGAGCCATAATTATCTTATGTTGAATTAGTTTTTGTTTAAGATTATGTGAGTATCCATTCAAATTTATTGCATCACCTTTATAGCTCTCTTAGCTACCCCTTTACCCCCTCTCTATCTATTTTTCAAGCAATAACATTAGTTTAGGTGATCCATCAAGAGGAAGTTGACATTATTCAAAGGTTCAACCTCACCATAGGATACCCAAAACTTGAGATTGTTCCCATTATGTAGCTTAGTTAGAGAAAGCCTAAAGAACCCTCTCAAAGGGTGAAAACTAACATTGAAATAGTTTATGGCATGCCCAATGGGATGAATTTAAATAATATTGGTTAAGTTTGATGTTGCTTTGATCAATTTATAATGGTTATAGATTTCATCTCAGAGTATCTAGTGACTCTGAAGAGTACTCAAAATTTTGGTGTAGCACAGTAGCTATATTTCATGCCAAAGGTGACTACAAGATCAAAATCTAGAGGTATTCCTTTTAAATTTTTTGAATTACCTCTAAAATTAGTAAAAAGGTTAAGGTTTGATAATACTCATCCATAAAAAGGGGAATTTTCTCCTAAACCAATTTTGAAATCTACCTTTATAAGAAGATATTTGTTAAATCCTTTCATTTACATGTTATCTCCTAGAGCTTTCCCTTTTATGTATTTTAATGGTCAAATTCCTTTGGACCTCAATCACTATAACCCCATCCCAGTGGTAGCTCTTAAAAGTGTGCCTTACTTCATGGGAGACAATTCTACAACCCCTTATGAACACCTCAGAGATATAAGTAACTTATGTAGCATTAATGATATTGATGAGGAAAATGTGGCCATTAGATTGTTGGCCATGTCTTTCAAAGGTAAAGCATTAGAATCGATTACAAACCTCATTAATAACTCCATAACATCATGGGATTAGTTAGGTTATGCCTTATGTAAAAGGTTTGAGGACAAAAGTTACCACTTTTCACTTAAAGAAAAATTAACCACAATTAAGAGGGCCCCTCATGAGGTCATGAAAGATTTCAACATAAGGTTTTAAAAAACATGAGATAAGATTATAGTCTCTATTAAGACTACCATAATCTTTTCTTCCCTTTACTATTTGAATTCCTTCAATTATGATATTGCAATAATGATTCAATCTATGGGAGGGAACACACTACCAATTGCTTATGAGGTGTCAATCAGAGAAGAGAATAGTTTAGTATAAGTTGGAAATATTATACCTAGACCACTAATAACTTTGTTTCCTAATATTCAACCACCTTCTATTTCTATTCCTCCCCTTTTTCATTCCACCTATGCCAATACTTGTTGTTATACCTACACCAAAGCAAAAAAAGGATTCAACTAGTCAATCCAATGACTCCCAAAAAAAATAAGAATTTTCAAGAGCTTAGGAGCATGTTTCAATCCTTGGGAAATGAATTGGTGAATTTTAAGAGGAAATAATCCCAATTTAATAGGCCTTATCAAGCTCCATATCAACCTCAACAATAATTTTATGTAGCCAATATGCCATCCTACAAAGGAAATTTCTAAGGACATGGGTAGTCTAACTATAATATAAAAAATAATTATAATCCAAATGTTTTAGGAACCTCTAATACTTTGGCACCTACTCAAAATAATATTTCTCAAGAAATTTATGGTACTTTGACTTGGAATTAGTATTTTGGTCAATCCATTCTCCCAAACACTAAGTTCAATAGGGATTTCAATGACCAATGGTATCAAGGTGTTAGATATGGATTCAATCAATTTATTATGGTTTAGAATAAAAAAATACCTATGATGAAAAAATAAGAAGAGCCCCAAAAAGGACAAATACCTAATGAAGGACCAAACTAGTTGGATGCTATAATGGTTAATTATAAACAAGAATAATTTTATGCACTCAATCAGTAGGCTAGTTATAGTCAAACATACATTCTAGTGGTAGATAATACAAGGTTTAAAAGGAGGAACACGGATGGTAAATAGGAAGCAATCAAAGAGCCTCATATTAGTACTCCATTTATATCAGAGCCAAGTGAACCTATTGTTGCTCCAAAGATTCTAACAACTCCAAATAATTATAACCAATATAATGCCTTTATACCCCAAAACTCACAAGTTTAAAGTATGGTCATGGCTCCCAAAGTAAAACCAAAAGTTTGTGGTTTGCCCATCAATATTTTGGAATAAATGAAAAATTCCAATGTGAGTGTGTCAATATGGGATGTGCTTTTCATGCCTGGTCAGGTGGATATCCTCCAAGAATGTTTGGAAAAAATCTTCTAGGAAGCCACCAAGTAAGGAAAATTTCATTCTTAATAATAAAACAAAAGGACCTAAAGAAGGGAAATCAAATAAGGTCTCCAAACCCCCTCCCTTATACATTTGTATGATCATTGGTGACTCCTTGGTACATAACTACTTGGTAGATAGTGTGGAAAGTACTAAAGTAATGTCAGAGTCAATATTAGACTGACTTGGTTTGAAATATAATCCCAAATCCAAGGGAGTTTTGTAGCTTGATGTATCTTCCACCAAAACATCTACTATTATAAGAGATATTAGTTTGAACCTACATGCTTGTCTAGGTGTTTTATTGGCTCAAGATGTGTTGGTTCTAGATGTGACTCCTCATTTTGCTCTATGCTTATTTAGAGACTTCACAACAAAAATTAGGGGTTATATAGTAGTAGATTGGTCATATATGGCCTTAAAAACAAGGTATGGGACCAAGGTGTCCATCAAATCTAGTTTTATTACATAATTCCAAATTCATCCTTATGAGCTAGATAACTCAAACATCAATTGTACCATCCTAGATGAGGATGATCACTTAGTTGGTCAAGAATTAAACATTCATCCTAAGGAGATACCTGATATGTTCTTAGATGAGTTGTGGAGTGAAAACAAACTAATTGACCCCTTAAAATTTGTTGAGAAAGGGAAATGGGAATCTATTACTTTCATGAGGAGAATGAGTCCATGTTATTCCTCACTAGGCCTCAAGAATATACTAAGGGCTTATGGAAATTATTATTTGATGGCTCAAGGAGAAAACATGGGGTAGGTGCAAGTGTAATTCTAGTATCTCCCTCCAATGATAAATACTTATCTTCTTATAGGTTCTAACTTATCATCTTTCTTATCAATCACTCCTCATGGGTGGCCAACTTGACAATTATGAGGAAGAAAAATGGGGAGATTTAGTTATCTGTTGACTTCAAAGATTTGAATAGGTTATCTTTTAAATATCATTACCCCTTACCATCCATGGATCAACTCTTTCAAATGGTTTTTGGTTTATCATGATTCTCTCTTTTGGATGGGTACTCAGGATATAACTAGGTATTAGTAAGAGAAGAAGATCAATACAAGACTACCTTCACCACAAAGTGGGGCACATATGCTTATCAAAAGATGAATTTTGGATTATCAAATTCCAAGGATACTTTTTAAAGAGCCATAGACATGTATTTCAAAGGGTTGTTAAATTAGATGGTACTTGTCTACTTGGATGACATAACAAAGTGAGCACTTGGATCTCATGAGGTTGATCTTTCAAAGATACAGAGAGTATGGGATCTCACTAAATCCAAAGAAATGTGTGTTTGTTGTCCATGAGGGAAAACTTTTGGGTCACATTATCTGAAAATAAAGATTAGCTATTGACCATTATAAAATAAGTGTCATCTTGGAATTATCCTTGCCCAAAAATAAGGAGGGACTCCAAATATTCCTTGGGAAAATAAACTTTGTGAGATGGTTTATACCTAGTTTTGAAAACTTGGTCAAACCCATCACTACCATCCTAAATAAGAACCAAGTGTTCACTTGGTTAAATAAAGGTAAAGAAACATTTGAGGCTATCAAGAAAGCTATTTCCCAAGCACGTATACTCATGAATCTTAATTTCTCAAGGGATTTCATATTGTTTGCCTTTGCCAATGATGAAATATATCAATGATGTTGATGCAAAAGAATGGTGAAGGACTTGAGCATCTAATTGGTTTTTTTAGTCAAGGTCTTAAATGATATGAAATAAGGTACAATTTTGTGTAAAATTAAATCCTTGTAGTGGTAAGAACCCTCAAAAATTTTATATCAATTCCCTCTAATAGTAGAATTTACCTTATGGTGTCTCATCCTAGAGTGAATAACTTCCTATTTAACAAAGACTTGAATGAGAAGAGGGTTGGCTAGATTACCAAGGTTATGGAGTATGATGTGGAAATTAAGGTAACCAATATAGTAAGAGGCAAATTATTATGTGAGCATATGGTTGATGAAATTTAGGAATATAAATAGGTTATCTTTGTGACACAAGATAACTCATAGATAGGTCTACCTCCACCTCACACTAGCTAGTTGTACGATATGATGCATTTCTTGATAATAGGTGAGTGACCACAAGCTATGAATAAGGAAAAAATAATGTATTTTAGGATTAAATACATACCCTATGAATTAGTTTATGGGATTCTATTTAGAAGAGACCTTAATGGATCACTCCTTAGGTGCATAGATGATGAACAGGTGATAAGGCTCTTAGAACAATTTCATGTTGGGCCTACAAGAGGCTATTTTGCTCCAAAGACTATAATAACAAAATTAATGAGAGTTGGTTATTACTAGATTATCCTATTCAAGGATGCCTATGCATGGGTCATAAAAAGTCATGAGTTTGATCTCTTTGTATGCAAGAAAATATTGGTGTCCCTTCCTCTCAACCCAATCTAAGTGGAATAACCTTTCATGTAATAGGGTTTAGGCTTCATAAGAATGACAAATATACCTTCCAGTGGAGGACACAAATGAATGATCACTAATATTTCCTACTTTACTAGGTGGGTGGAAGTAATTGCCTTGAAAAAATATAATGAAATAACAGTGTTGGATTTCTATGATAACATAGTGACAAGGTTTGATGTACCAATAACAATAAATTTAGATAATGTCTTTGTGTTTGTTTTCATGAAGATAAGTGAATGGGAAATAAATATAAAAATATACCTTATTACATCCTCAAATTAATTACCCCAAGGTAATGGACTGATAATTTCCATAAATAAAAACTTGATAAGGATCATGAAGAGGACCATGGAAGCGAATCAGAGAGTTTGGCACATAAAGTTGAGGACAAACTTATGAGATGATAGTGTGACTCCCAAAGTTACCATTGGTAACTTACCATTTATCCTTATATATGGGTAGGAATCTAAATTTTTCATCTCTCTTTTGTTACCTACCTTAGATTTATCCCATCAGCTTGAGTTGATGGAGAGTGAACCTATGAGCATGAGGATGATAGAGCTCATGAAGCTTGAAGAAACTAGGGACCTTACAATGAATACACTAGAGTCACATCAATACCAAGTCAACAATCATTTCAAAAGAGATCCATAACAAGGGAATTCAAAGAAGGGGATATATTCCTCAAATGGGATTCAAATAAGGCTAATCATAAAAACCATACCAAGTTTCATAGCTTATGGAGTGGCCCTTGTTTGATCCACAAATGTAAATAGCTTAATGATTTTTAGTTTACCTATATGGATGGAGAGTTATTACCCATACCATTCAATGACACTAATTTAAATCCTTTTTATTAATAGAGTTTTTAGCTATTATATATATTAGAGTATATTTTTTATGTTTTACTCTAAGTGCCTTGTGCACATCTTTTTAGTTGTGTGTTTCCCTTCCCCTAAGTGCTTTGGGCATAGTGTTATTTTGTTTCTTTTCTTCTTTATTTCTTCAAGAGGGGATTTCAAAAAAAGGATAACATTATAATAATTTTAATTATTAGTTGGGAGTAAATACCTATGACCCCATATACCCAATGAACCATACAAGGCAACTAATTTGTTTCATAGCAGGCATGCAATCCTAAGAAGTCACCAAAAATGTTAGCCAAAATTGGCCCACATAAGAAAAATTATCCTAGATATGGTGTGAATAGCTGAGTAGGGTTCTTGTTTAGTGAATGATCTAATAGTGGAAGGAGATGTAAACTTCATGATCCTATCCTTATCTCTTTCAAAATTTTGAAACACTTTAAGCAAGCTTAAAGTGTGAATTTGGTGATTTCAAGGAGTTGAACCATCATGGGAAGTCATGAAGGAATGAATAGGTTAGGTTGGTTGTGAATTTGATAAGTATATTTAGGAAGCCAAATAGAGTTAAAAAATTACATGAAAGTGATGTATTTTATGCCAAGTTCATCCCCTATAAATTTGGTGTCTTGATGAGTTTCCTATCTTAAGATATAAACCTTCAAAGATGATCTAGTATTGTGGGAGTTACCAAAGGATTTCAAGTTAAAGCCAAAAAAAATAAATATTTGGATTCAAAAATCCTTAATGAGCTTCAATTTGAACCTAGGGCTAACAAATGGCATGATCTTAGAGGCCAATGTAGAATATCAATGGCATATGAGTGATTTTATGAAGTCAACAAGTCAAATAAAGATCAATGATAAATATTAAATCATGTGTCAAAGATATAATAGTGAGCTCAAGGTCAAAAGGTAAGAGGATCCTATGACCAAATACATTGAGGACAAGTGTCTCAATCATGGTGGACTCCTAAGTAGATCGATAGAGCATGACTAATCAATCAAAAACAAATCGATAGAGTAAATTTGACCATATAGATATGGATCAATAATGTAGGCAAATTAAAAAGGTTAGTGGATCCTTAGAATGAATGTGAGGTCACCATGTGGCTTAAGCATGTTTGATCATAGGAACTGATAGCTAGGTCCACAAAAGGAATGCATAACTACCAAATGTCATAATTTGGGAAACCCTGATCAGATCAATGGCCAACATTAAAGGTCAAATCTAGGAGACTCTCAAGTAAATTGATGGATTATATTTGATCCAATTCCCAGAATGTATAAGATAAGAACATGTGTCCAAATTTGTAGTAGTCATATATTTTGATAAACAATAACATAGAAAGAGGATTCCACATAGGCAAACATGTTAGATTGAAGGATTATGTAGACCCAAACATGAAAATATATAAATAAAAGATACATATGAGATCTAGGTTACTAGAATAAACCTTACAAATTCACAAGGCCACCATTAAAGCTCAGTCCTATGTAAGGGGTCTACTCAGTCAGGTTATAAAGTTTATCTTGGTGTTGAATTATGTTTTTATCATGATCAAGATACTAGGTTGCATGCAGATCTCCATCAAAATTTTATCTATATGAAAACTAATAAAGGAATTGGTTTTAATCTATAGTAGACCTATGTTCAATTATAAAGTAAGGGTAGAGTTGTGATTATGAAAAAAGTGTCTTATCTTTTGACATAGTCATATCCTCGACAAACATGTACCTAAAACCACTTAAAGAAGACATAGTCATAGCTTTGTTAGGTCCATGGATATGGATTTTTTTTTATAATGAATCCAAGTGGAGGGTGGTGTATATTTCTAAGGATGGAGAGTGATAGAGCATTTAATGTATTCTCAAGATCTTTAATGTTTTTTCCTTCTAAGTAAGATCATGACTCATCATCTTCAAGGATTTTTTATTATGTCTTCTAAACCAATGAGAATGTTTGAAAGACCATTAAGAGATAATGAATGACTAATTGGGAAGTAGGATTAGTGATAATCAATCAAAAAGTGGTTGGGAATCCATCGAAGTGATTAGACCTAATTTATTGATTATTGCTTTTCTTGATTTTTCTCTCTTTTCCATTCTCCTATATCTCTCATTTTTTCCATGGTAAAAAGAGGATACTATCATTTAATAAGGAAAAACCATATCAATATTTTTTAAAAACTATCTCTTGAAGCAATAAAATTAATTTATACCTATCTCTTACCTCTGAATTGTGTTTAGTAAGCTTGTACATGATGATATTATGAAGGAGTGTCTTCCATGTCCATTTTATTTATTTCTTACCTATTTTTAGGTGTTTTCAAGCTATTTTTAGGTTCAAAATCATGTTCTTCCTACTATTAATGAATGTTTGGTGTGAATCTTAGAATTCTTCTTTGCTTCATTCATTACTTAGTGAGACTAGTTTATGAAATATTTATGCAGATTAGCTAGTTTGTGAGGTTATGTGAGCCATACTTATCATATGATAAATTAATTTTTTTTAGTATTATGTGAGTGTCCATTAAAATTTGGGGCATCACCTTTTCAACTATCTTATTTACCCCTTTACCCCCTCTCTATCCCTTTTCCAAGAAAGAACATTAGTTTAGGTGATCCATCAAGAGGAAGTTAGCCTTCTCTAGAGGTTCAACCTCATCATAGGATACCCATAGCTTAAGTTTGTTCCCATTTTGTAGCTTAGTTTGAGAGAGCTTGAAGAAACGTCTCCAAGGGTGAAAATTATCACCACAATATGAACCTACAAACTTCTTGTTAAATCAAGTCAATTACCTCTTAAGCCTAAACAAGCACTTAAGGTTTTAGCCATTCCATGGTTCACCCATTTGTACAAGGTTTAAAAACCCTAATTTTGTCATGGATCATGGTTAGGATGTTATAATGTGAATCAAACATTTCTCTAAAGTTTCACATTTGTGGAAAATTTATGGAGCCAAATCTTAGTTTCTAGGCATATAGACCTAACTGAGGGATAATTAGAGAGAGAAATAGGTAGATTAAGTGTAATTTTACTTAATGAATGGTCAATAATTTTTTAATAGATATGTAATAGCATACTAGGTACTCAAATCCATGCCTATTTTTCCAAGAGCATTTGTATATTTTTCTACACAAGGAAATTTGCATTTTTAGAGGGCTATAAGGAATTGAAGGCGAGTATAGGATTTGAGTGTGAAATGAAGTTTTGGAGAGTGTTTGATGCATCTAAATGGATTGGTATAGGTTTTTCAAGACTAAGAGATTCCTTTCATGGATAAATATTACATTCATAAATATGAAATCAATATTTGAGGATTTCAAGCAAAGAGAGGTGTAGTGAAGTCAAATAGGATTTAAGACACCTAAGAAGAGATGATCAAAACTGCACTATTAGTATAATGAGGTTCTCAAAATAATACAAGGTGTCAAAACAAGTGAAGATATAATTTTAATATAACTTGATGATAAAGAGTGCCACTTATCACTTTCCAAGCCAAGAGGAGGTTGTTTGAGTAAGAAATAAGATGTATCAAGTGAAAAGTGAAACTCCTAACTCCATTGGAATAAAATGCATATTAAAGAAAGAAACACATGTTGACTAAGATATTATGAAAATATTTTTCAACCTCCTTAATTATAAATCTTATTGGACACTTTTTAATGACCTTATTCTACACCACTTCTCTCTCTTCTTCTCTCATTCTCTAAAAGTCCAACCTTATTTGGATTTGTATAGATCCTTTGGCTAAGTATGGAAAATTCCTCCTAAAATAAAAACTTGTACTATGCCTTTGAATAATTAAGGAAGTTGATTCTTACCTCTTCACATGCTTACAACTAGTTTACTTATGTGATTGTTGATAAATGTTAGTAGTAGTGATTGTACTCTCTCTCATATGTCTTCTCTTACCTATTTACAAATAGATTGTCTTTTTTTAGGTCACATGGTGATTTTTATGTATTTATGCATTTTTTTAATTGTAATTTAGTCATTAGTTCCTTAATTATACCTCTTGACCAACCTTCTTATTAATTACATTGGATATGACCTCCATGTTGAAACACTAATGCTTAAAGGTACCTATTTTGAGAAGTGTAATCAAATTCAAGCCTAATCCATGATTCTTAAGTTCATGATAGTAAAGTAGAGGGTGTTAATTTGGTTTATCAAATCCTTAGGTTTTTTTCATGTATTTTCTCTCCCTTTTCCTTTGTAAGTTAGTAATGTATAGGATCCTAATTGATAAATCAAGGGGAGCTAACCCTATAACCTAGAGGTTTGGTCCACCTAAAGGGTCTAGGTTTGGTCCACCTAAAGGGCACCCACATCCTAGAACCAATCCCATTGCATCGATCAAGTTAAGATGGATTTAATCACCCTCTCAAGGGTTAAATTTTGATCTATAAAAATACCTAATAAAAAATGATGCTACCATATAGATGATTTTGGATTTGTCTTCACCTTCACTCTGGTGAATTCAGATCTAGGTCATGGACTATTGCTCCTAATGAAGTTTTAAAACCTTAGTTATTAATATTCATAGTGACATTGGGAAAAAATGGGCTAGTGGACACATGATGTAAATATGAACATAAATACCCCTCTATTAATGAGTGATACATACATATCCAATACTCTTAACATGGCCTTAGATTGATGTAGTTCTCCCTTATGTGTTGACTTGTGTGTG
Source organism: Torreya grandis (assembly GCA_037957365.1). Lineage (NCBI taxonomy): Eukaryota > Viridiplantae > Streptophyta > Pinopsida > Cupressales > Taxaceae > Torreya > Torreya grandis. Next base: position 35,152 of record JARHVA010011318.1, on the reverse strand, counting down.
AATCATGTAATATGTGGAAAGCAAGTAAAATAGTGACCTAGCTTATAACTTGGAAATTATATCTCTTGGGTTCATCCTTAAGTAATTCATATCTATGTATGTTTTATCCCTCTAATTGATATGTAAATAATATAAAATAAGGAATATTTTCTCTTTGAGTGCTCGATTGAATGCCTTTTATAAGTTTCCTAGTGGGTAAGAAGTTTTTAGGTGAGGAATGAATGAGGATCGATATTGCATTTATATCAATCCATTTAGATAAATAACTTGCATTAAATCACATAGGATGACCATTAGGATACCTTTCATTTATAAATTTGATGACTTTAGGGAACTAGACACTTCCATTAAAGTAGGACACCTACATCGACATAGGTGTTTGTCTAGGATGCTAGTCTCCAAGGAATAAGAAAGTAAGTAAAAACTTATAGATTATATTTTGTGATTATATATCACGTTGGTCTTGTACACTTGGATAATTCACACCTTATTTGTTCCCCTTAGTTCTACACATGACTTGCTTCTACAATCCTCACATTTTCTCTATCTTTTCCCCCTTATCCTATCTCTTAGTCTGACTAGCCTTATATTGATGACACAAAAATATTTCCAAAAATTATTAAAATGTAATTATATTACACCTCTACAAGTTCTAAGCCTATACCAACTCTCTTTCTCCCTGTACACTAATGTCTAGGATAGATAATAACATTGATATTAATGTCCTAGCCCAACACAAGTGTCTACTTCCCTAAAGTCATCTAATTTGAAAATGAAATTTATTAAAATAATTGGCATAAGTATTTTAATAGGAGTTATCTCATGATAGGATTATTAAAAATAAAATATCAACCCTCATTCATTCTTCACCTACAAACACCTATAAATTATAACAAAAGAGCATTCAAGAAGCACTCAAGTTACCAAAATCTTTTCGACACTAATCTATTCTAATATAAGTCAAAGGAACAAACCAACTACAGGTTTAAAGTACTAAAGGATAATTTAAAAGTTCTTATTTTCCAAGTTACAATATAGGTCACTATTGTACTTTCTTTACACACATTGCATGATTCAAACACAAGCCTATACATAGGGGATAAATACATAAGTTTGAGGCCTTTTATGGAGTATTTGATATGTAGGAAAAACAATATGATAATGAGGTCATTGTGGGTTATCTCAAAATTATGTACCCACTAACCCATTTTTCCTCAAGGTCATATTGAATATAGAAGCTAGGGTTTTGCTATTTCATCAAGAGCAACATTCCATGGCCTAGATATGAATGCACTAGAGTGAAAGTGAAGCCAAACCTAGAATAATCTAGGTGGTTGAATCTTATTTCATTAGATATTCCATATAGGACATTAGTGTTAACTTAGATAATAACATCAATTTAACCATCTAGGGTTGATACAACTATACAAAGAGCTAGATCCACTAGATCTAAATTTTACAATTTTTATAGAGTTGTATTCCCACCTAATTTTAGTATATACCAAATCTATATATACATTATCATTAAAACTAAATAATTACCTTGTGTTATGTCATTTCAAATAAAATAGTTGTACTTTCCAATTATATCTTACCTTAGTTTAATAAATCTAGCATATGGTACATCTAAGTTTTGCATTTAATTGGCCTACTATAGATATGATATTGACCCTTGTGACCTATCATATCTATATCATTAACCCTATCTACCCAATTAGGATTACACAATCCAAATTAGGGTTAAACATTTGGTGAAATCAATCTTTGAACATCAAACACTAGACCAACTAGGGTTTTCTAATTATTTTTCCTATTATTTATCCCTAATTGATAAATCTTACAATCATGTTTGACATGCACATATTTATAAATTATTCCATGGTCCAATACCTTATAGTTGATATGTTTGATACATTATTTTTATTGTAAAAACTATTAAGAAAATTCATGTGCATAATGATATAGTGTTAAAATAGAGACACCATTTGATATCTCTTCATAATTCATTTTATGATGTTATATATCCATTATTTATATGTGAACCTAACCAATTAAGCAACACACATGATAAAATCAATACTTGAGATCCTAAAATAATCTCATGTTTACAAGTACATGCTATATGAGACATTGTATGAAACTCAAGTTCTAAATGATATTGAGCCTACTTATTTTGAAGATATCATGATATATCTCAAGAATAATGCCAAACTTATTACCTTTGATCTATCTAACTTACCATATAAATATATTACTGATCAAGAGTTACCTTTGTTCATTCAAATGTAAATAAAAAATAAGGGCATCAAAAGGGTGCTCATTGATAATGAATTAGGCCTAAATATTTATTGTATCCACTTTATAATCATCATGGGAATTAACACCATTCTACTTCAAAATTTGGTTATAAATATGAAAGGGTTTGACACTTTACATACTCATCTAATTGGTCAAATTACATTGGGTGTGACATTAGGACCAAAAACTATTTCAACTACTTTTCAGGTAATGTCTCAATCATTCCATTATAATATAATTTTAGGTATACCTTGTATAAATTCAATGGAATCCATCCCATATAAACTTTATAGATGTGTGAAATTCATACATGATGGGACTTTATTAACAATACCTATCGATGATAAACCTTTTAGATTTTACAAAATAAAATTTTAAATTGAAGGCATTCCTACAGTGATACCACTTAAACAATGCATTCCTATTGAGCACATACACACTTTTGAAAAAGGTGAGTTGAGTACAATGGTTCCTCCATATCAAGATGAAAATAAGGTACCACATATTTAAGTGTACATATATTCACATCAATAGCATGAGCCATTAGAAAACCATCCTAAATTCAAGGATTATGAACTTGCTCTTGTTATCCATGATAATGATGATACTCATATACATAGATCCAAAATAAATGGTCATTTAGAATTAATGATAACACCTATGTGAAGAACCACCATTACCATGATTATCCTATATCTATGATGAGCACTATTGGGGATCTTCAAAAATAGGTATATATACTTTAAATGCAAGTGGTTTTAAATAATGTAAATGAAAATGTTACCTCATTAAATAATCAAACCCTTGAATAATGTATACTTGAATATCCTTATCCACATGGTTTTGAATTACCACATTTATCTATATTTTATCATAATAAATATCCACTTGATAACATGCTAAATTACACACATTTTTTTGGCCAAAGAACAAATGATGAGAAACTATTATTAAAGGTATTCCATATGAACATTTTTGATGAGCCTCATAATTTGTTCTATAGCTCACCAAAGGGTTCTTTAACCAATTTTTCTCCTTCCAAGTACCAAATTTTTATACCTTATACAAATGAGGAGGATAAATTACCAAATGATCATCATGAGCAAAAATGTGGTGCTCCTAATATTTATATGAGTGATCAAAACAACTTACTTAATATGGGGCCCATACAAGGTCCTCATCCTATGCTAAATCCTCAAGTATATAGAATAAAAAAAGGTCACACATCACCAAGTCTTAATAATTAACTCATACATGGGTGTTACTTATTATGGGCATAACCATATTGATCCTACATAAACAAAAACCATTTTAAATATAAATCATTTTTATAAATTTGGTTTTAACTTACAAGACCTATAAAAGAAGGTTACTTGGAATTGATTCTTAAGCAACATAATAATACCAATTTATTATGGTCCTAAACTAATCCAAACATGAGTTTGGGTTATGCCAACCACATATCCATATGCATTCACACTCAAGAAACTTTAGCTATACCAAATGGAAGCAATAATTGACCCAAATTAACAAGTTCTATCCTTTTCTCATGAAGGCAAATTTATAAATATTCCGAATGATAGCTTTACATCTTCTATTACACATGTAAAATGTCAGGAGGAATATGCTATGTACCTTTTTAACCTATCCAATCATGATATAAAAAAATTTAAAATATAAAAATTAAGGTTGTAAAGTTCATAGTGGGGGGAGATATCTATGGCCATATATTGGATGGCATCATAGGATGATATTTCCTCATCATCAAAAATTAAAAAAATACCCAAAAAATTAAAACATCAAAAAATAAAAAACCATTTTAGCACCTACATGTTTTATTGGATATTTAGAATCTATGTGTTAGTTCCATGTTAATGTATAGCATATCAGTTACTCCTACATACATAATTTACATGCATAAACATACACATGATTCTATACACTTATGGATGTTGGGATTTCCCTTTAGTCACATCACCTGAATTTTGGGGGCATCCATATTCTATGATCTTGATACTTTTATGTTATATCATTTTATGATCACATTATAATATCATTTTTGAGCTTACGTATTTACTTACACATGCCTTCTCCATGCTTATATCTTACACATGGTAACTAATATGCTATGCACTTGACATTTCTTGCTAATACATTCGATCCATGGGTCACTATGACAAGTTTATGATGGTTTCTTATGATTTAATTTATATACTTCCTTGAATTTTTTGATTTTTTATTATCTTAATTTTTTGAGAATTTTAATATTATCCATTGTATGCAACCCCTTTGCCTATGTATGCTTTTATTGACATTTGCATATGTCATTATTTTTTGTATGGAAATTTTAATATGTCATCCTTGAATTCTTTGACATTTGAATATGTTATTCCTTGTTGTATGGACATTTAAATATGTCATTAATTGATTTGTGAACATTTTACTAGGTCATGTCCTTTATATTTTGTGGAATTTGAGCATGTCCCTTATTTGTGGTCTCCATAGACCATTGCTTGTTGACTCGCTTTTAGGTGTTCTTGTGTGTATGCTTGTTTTCTTGTTAATCTTGTATTATTAATATCTATATATTATCATCATATTTATCATGAATATAAGGCCTAAATGTGATAACATTGGTTCTATGTTCTTTAATGATACATTTACCTAGACATATTTCCATCTACATGCTATATGGTTACATTCATAGATTTTACAGTTGTATTACCCTTTTGAGGTGAAGTAACTTATAGGTACTATTTCTCCCTCAACTTAAAGGGGGAAATATTAGTGGGGGAATGTCATGGTGACATGGATTAGACATTTTCATAGTTTTTAGATTCTATGGTGGCATGCTTTGGAAGCATGTTCTCCACACTCACACAATATATGGTACTTACACTAGTTTATAGATTCAGTGGGGGCATGTCATGGTGACATGGTTTCCACACATTCATAGTTTTTAGATTTAGTGGGGACATGGTTGGGAAGCATGTTATCCAAAATAATTTAATATATAGTACTTATTTCACTTTACAAATTTAGTGGGGGTATGTTTTGGAAACATGCTCTCCATACTTATTCAACATTCAACATCTCAAATTTATAGTGAGGGCATGTTTTATAAATATGTATGCCACATTGGTAGATATATAAATTTTTATATTTATCAATATATATTTGGGGAATGATTTGGAATCATGCCCTCTATAAATTCCCTATTATCTAAATTGGCCAAAGCACATAATTATATGATTCAAATTCACATCTGTGGCAAAGTTATATACATTATACCATTTTTATACATAGTTTTAACATGATACATATCTAAGGTGAATATGATATGAAATATGTGCCTAATATTTAAAAATACAAATCAATTTTAGATTCTAAAACCATTACATGTACTAATACCCTTTATATTTTTATAGACTTTATTTAACTAATATACTATAGTATTTGGTTCACCTTTTTGGTATGGTTTAGGTTAGATCTAATTATATCATCTAACCTATATTGGCCATATGATTGTCATTGATATAAAAAGGGGAATTATTGAAGTCATTAATGTTAGAGGATCAAGCAAGATTGATGGAGAGAAGAGAATATTTTACAGTTACATAGTGCAAAGTTGTCATGATTTTACAAAAACCATTTCTAGACCACTTGAAGAATAATAAATAGAATATCTTTATGGGTTTTTCAAGAGCATCTTAAATATATGGTCCACAGGTTTAGTTGATAATAAATGAGATCAAACTTGATTTATCTTTGTTTTCAAACATTATAGGGTTTCTTAGTTAGAATTTAAGGGTTTAAACCATGACATTCATAGGCATGCTCTATTTTTATGTTGACTGACTATAGACAAGAACCAATTACTTAAGTTATAACTTAATTCTTACTTGTCATTGTGAAATTAGCCCACTCAACCTAGTAATTACCATCTCAAGCAATGTTTAAAGACATTTATATTTCCTAAGTATTGGACTTAATATTTATCATAGATCAATCAATCATTAGAACTTAAAGATATAACAAAGTGTAACAAAGTCAATTTGTTAAAGGAAACTCTAAGTAAATGTGCTAATGGTAAGTGTCACAATCACAGAGCTTACACAATAAATCTAGGGAGTGATTTAAAGTCAAATAGTCAAGGATGAATGTGAAGATGCCAAGTTTCTAAATATTAGGCACTAATAACAAAGGTGCATAAGACATGCAAGGGTGCTAAGTGTCACATTCATGAGAGATGAGATAAATTTCAATCTTTTCATAAGATCAAAAAATGAGTGGGTGATCATACAATGAATATCTAATGGAATTAGTAGACTTAATGGGATCAAATGCTTCATGTTTTAGATTGAGGTAAAAGTAGGTTTTGAAGGGGCCCCGAAACCCTGTTACAAAGAAAGAAAAAAAGATCATCCAAGACCACAGGCAAAGCCTAAAAACTACTACAAGGAAGTAGCAAAAACAGGTTTTAAATGGACCTGAAACCACCAAAAAGACTTCTAGTCAAAACCTAGATTAAACAGAGATCTGGTATCACCAAAGGCAAAGGATTACAGAAAGAAAACAAAAAATAGGACCAATTACTAAACCAACCAGAAGAACCAGATTATTCATCCAGTTCCAATATCATTTTCATAGTTTTCTTTTCCTTTCATAACAGTATCCTAGGCAGTGGTTGCCACCTGCATAGCTCCTTTTTGTGTAACCTTCTTTCTATAACTTTGTCTCATCCTTTTGCTAGGTCCCTCCAGGGCTTTGGTCTCCTCTTTGGCTCTTTTACCTATATTGACAGCAGTAACACAAATATTGGACGTAACTTCCTCCATTTTCATTCTGTTGTCCTTAATAAGTTCCCAGAGGTTATTTTCATAGGCTTTGAGCTTGATTGGGATCTCCCTTATCTAATTTTCCATATTTTTTATTTTGTTCCAAACAGCTTTCAGGGAATCTTCCATAGTTTCCACTTTCCTCTTGAGATCCATAATCTCCCTACACATCCAAGAATCAAATTGGGATGATGCCTCTGCTTTACAATTAACCCAAGCCATAGGTGTGTGTTTTTCATCATTCTATTTTTTCCCTCTCCATTCCTCAAAATTTTTATTGGGACTGTTCCTAGCTTCTTCAAAGATATCCTCTCGACTCTTTTATTCCTGCTCTTTAATTCCAATTTGAATTTCCATATCTGTATCTTGATTATCATCCTGACCTAAAGTTTCCTTTTCATTCTTTGAAGTTGGGTCCTCAATAGGGTCATCCTAGACAAATTCATCCTCTGACACTTTCTAGTTTTCCTCCGTATCTACAGTTCTATTTGCAGAATCCTCCTCTGTGTTGACATCATCTTTTTCATTCTTCTCAGAACATTCTTCATCCTCATTAGAGTTTGTATCCTAGCTTTCAGTTCCTTCTTCTTCTTCTTCCAAGTTTTCCTCCTTGGGGTTTTCAATTCTCTCCCATTTCGTATCTTCTTCTACATTCCTCTTTTTAGCACTAGGGAGCTTTATTTTGCCTTTCCCATTTACACTTTCACTCTTTTTGTTCCCTGACACCTTAATTTTCCCCTATTTGGGGTGCTTTACCATTGCACTATTCTTGCAGTAGCCTTCGATAAGCAGAATAAGGCCTTCATGTAGGATAGGGTGCGTTTCCTTTTTCCTATGATCATATAAACTTTGGACCAAGGAGAAGCAAAGATAAAAGGGAAAAGACAAACTAACCTTGTGCCTAAAGTGGTTAAGGAAGACAAAATGGAACTTGTGCATGCACTTGCTTCTTCCATCCAAGATGAAGTACTCCCTTATGCAGCTTAAGACATCCCTCCATATCCCTTTTATCTGATCCAATTCATAGAAACCCCCATTCTTGACTAGCTTCTGTTCTTCCTCATCCATTTTGTGGAACTTACAGAAGGCCTCATTCGAGATGCTTGTCTGCTTGGAAAATTTGAGTCCATCCATAGGCAGCCCTATAACCTTAGCTATAAAATCCTCTATTAAGTTCACTGTGATACCATGCAGGGTGACCCTTTCATCAGACCAATTTTTGAAAAAAGCCATAGTGATATGCGGCTTTGATCCATGGAGTCTTTCCATGTAGCTCACAACTTTTCCTTTATGCAGAATTCTCTAGACTTCTTGTTTCTCTCTCCATTCATCACAGCTCTTGGGTTCCTATTTTTGGGGTTCTCCCTTCCTTTCGTGTGCCATACTCATTTTATTTGAATCCCAGTTGCTATGGTTTTTACACTAAACCCACCTACTGCCTAATTGATTGGAAAGTCAGCTTTGTTTGTGCTTTTTTAGGATCCGCATCTCACTCTTGAGGGCCTTCCTCTTTAATGATTGTTTTCCTTTCCTCGCGCTACCACTCCTCCTACTCATTATATATTTATTACTCTCCAATCTTTACTTCCTTTGCATGGGTTGCATCATGAAGAATGAGCACCCTCAATTCCACGTTATTTTCTAATGTTTCATGCCACCTCACTATTTGACCTTCCCAGACTGCACAATTAGCTAGCCAATCTGCAACATCAAGTGCTTCATGTTTAATGACATAGAGGTGTGTTAAATATTGAGATAATTTGATGAGATCAACAAAGTGTATTCATTTTAAAGACTTAAGAAGTAGTGAGAAGAGATTAAGAGATCAAGGTTTAACATTAGATAGAGGTAAATTTCATGTAACTTTGAAGATCTAATGACATGTAAGATCTCAGATCAAAAGATTCAATGGATGTGTTTTAAAGTTGTAACATTAAATCTTGAAAGTGTATAAGGATCCAACAGAGCACATGATCCTATCAAAAATTGATCTAATGGATGCGTTTTAAAGTTGATAAATTAAATGAGGATCATTAGATCATGGCATGAAACTTAAGATCAATGGTCAATATTCAAAGGTTTTTTCATCACAATGGTCAAGCATAAGAACATGTATGTAAGCCATAAAATATGACACAAATAATGAAATAGATTATGATAATTAATCAAATTTGTGTAATATGGAATGTAAATAAAAATAAGAGCCTATTATATGATAAAAATAGTAATGAGACCAAGAATCATGTTGTTGGAGCATGAGTTCAAGACATAAGAAAATTTCTATTCAAAAAATATGAACTAAGTCCAAAATTGGCACAATGTGTTAGTAAACAAGTATGAACACAAATAAGATGTAGAAACCTAGATAAAATGATTATATATATGCCATCTAGGATATAAGAAAATGATGATGAAAAAAGTCAAATTACAAATAGAGGTAGAAATGAAGAGGCTACTAAAGTGGTTGAATTATGTCAAATAGAAAATATAGAGACATAAAGGAAGAGGGGAAGAGTGGAAGAGAAGAGAGAGATGAAGAGTAGAGTTTGAGAAGTTATAAAATAGACCTATAACAAAGAATTAAAATTTGATTCATTTATGAATCAATATTATAATCTAGAGTTGTAGCTCCATCAATCTGATTGGTAGATGCCATCAAAAGAGCTAAGTTTGTGCTCAGTTAGGGAGTTAGTACTTCCTTAAAGTAGGTGCAAAAAAATATAGTGATTGGTGTCTATTTAGGGTTGGTGACCTTAAAAATTTTAACTAGTGAAGTTATTGATTATTAGGTTATTTAGAATGGTATATTTTGGTAGCTATTCTCATGGTGGTTTTTCCCATATTGAGTTTTCCATGGTATATATAGTGTTATGCATATTTGTGTGTATGTGATATTTGAATATATTTTTAATCTATATTAAAAGTTATAAAAAGGACTAATTAGTCAATATAATAATTCACCTCCACTTGTATTATATAGTTATGTTCTAACAATTGGTATTAGAACCCTAGTTCCATAGAAGAATCTTAATCAGCTCATGTAGATCTTGGATAGTGAACACAAATGGCTAGTCAAGAAGGATCTTCCTCAAAAAAATATAATCTCTTTTATGGATCAAACTATGCATTTTGGATCATTAGAATGGAAGCATATTTATCTTCATTAGGGTATGATGTATGGATGTCTATTATATATGGATATACAACCCCTACTATAACTCCTACTGATCAAGTTTCAAAGAAGGCATATGAGAGCAATGATAAGGGAAAGAATGATATTCTATGTGGATTTTCTAATTTAAAGTTTGTCAAAGTGATGCATTATCAAAATGTATAAGATATATAGAACACATTAAAAATAATCTATGAAGGTGATAGCAAGGTAAAGCAGGCCAAGCTACAAATATTCAAAGGCAAGTTTGAAAGCTTTAAAATGAATAAATAAGATAAAATTACATACTACCTCCTTTAAGTTTATGAAATATTTAGTGATTATCAAAAAGGTCCTAAGATCTCTACCATCAAGGTATGACTAAAAAATCTCTATAATAGAGGAAGTGAGAGATGTGGATAAACTCATTGTTGTTGAGTTGTATGGAACATTCACAACCTATGAGATGAGAATGGGAGAAATAGATACCTTTAAGAGAGAAGATACATTCAAATCATCCAAACTAGTAAAGGTAGAAGCACCTACATCTAGATTTGAGGAGACTGATGAAGAAGAATCCAAATTTTTTAATCAATTAAAAAGAGGGTCTATAAAGTACAAAGGTAAGTTACCCTTTAAATGCTTTAACTATGGTAAAGTAGGACAATTTGTTGCTAAATGCCCTCATAACAAAAAATATAAATCTAACAAAGAAGAGGATAGTAAAAGGATGAAAACCTACTATTCCAAGAAGAACTTCTTCAAAAACAAAAAAGGCCTATACACAACAGAAGATAGTGATTCATTGGATGATTGTCATAGTTTTGATGATGACCATGATTGTTTTCTTATGGTTGAGGAAAAGAAATTCCTATTCATGACATTAGGATCAACTTCTATGGATCAAGAAGAAGTTAAAGACTTAAACAAAGAAGGATAAGGAGAAGTGGATCTATAGTGTAAACTCATCTATGCTCTAGATGAAATTGACAAGCTGAGAAAAGATAACTCAAAATAGAAGAAGCTTGGATGATAGGAGATTCATAACATGTCCAAAATTCTTGAAAAATTTGATCATATGGTGGTTAGCCTAAAGACATAAGTTGAAGAGGATAAAATAATAGAAGATGTAGTCAAAATTAAACTATAATATAAATTTGATGAATGCATGAAGTTAGAAGTAGAGATAGTGGCTTTGAGAAAAGAACTTGATAAAACTAAATAACAAATATAAAAAGGTTTGAAGCTAAAAAGAGGATCATGCATTCTTGATGATTTGATCAAATCTAAAAATACTTCAAAATAGAGATTTGGTCTTGGTTATGAAAAATTAAAATGTTCAATAAATAATAAATCTACTAACCTATATGATAAATTCAAAGTAGAATGAGAAATAGGAGCAAAGAAAGATAAAGTTTTCAAGAATACAAAGATAAACACATAACACTACTGATGTGAAGAAAGCTGAAGGAGAAAAGAAGCCTAAAGAAAGGAAGAAGAGCAATGATTAAATATTTGGAAACTCAAGGAATATGTAGAACATAGAGGTAGTTGATGTATATGGTTAAAAAAGAGTGAGAGACTTGAATAAGCTAGAGTTTAGAAGAGCTCCTCATCCTATACAAAAAAATTCTATGACCAGGTACTCCTCATATTTCTATGGTTATATTATACCTGTAATTAGTTTGGTCATAGGGTTATTGAATTTAGGGTTGTAACTAAAATTAGAAAAAAGTTTGTAATCAAAAAATCATTTTCACCCTTACTAGATACAAATGTAATATACTATAACTATAAATTTTTTGGTCACATAGCTAGATAATGTAGAAAAAACTTTTTAAGATCAAACATAAAAAGTGAAAAGAAAGGCATGCCTCCCAGTGTGAATAAAGGTTCATAAGTCTATAAGAAAGGGAAAAATAAGATAAAAAAGAAACCCAAGGATGTGTGAAAAGTGATATATTAATCTATGATTTTTCAAACTTCACTCCATGACAAAGAGCAAAATTTGTGGGTAATAGACAGTGGTTGATCAAAACACATGACTAGTGACAGGAGTAAGTTCATCAAACTAAGAAAATGTAAGGAATGATCTGTCAACTTGGAAGAAAATACTATAGTAAAGATCTGAGGTAAAAGAACCTTTAACATAGATGTAAAACTACCTACACATGATGCCCTATATGTTGAAGGATTGAATCATAATCTACTAAGCGTCAAACAAATATGTGACAATGGATATAAGGTCACATTTAATGTATAAGGCTATAAGATAAGGAGATTAGGAAGATTATTTGCATAAGGGAAGATAATTCAAATCAATATCTATAATCTTAGTGAAGTTAATGGTAATAACTACCTAATAGGAAAGATTGATGAAAGTTGGTTATGGCATAAAAGAATGGGCCATGTCAATTTTGACAACTTGGTAAAGGTGAGCTCAAATAAGTGTGTTAGACACATGCCTAAGATAACCAAAATTGAAAAAACTACTTACAAGTAATGTCAACAAGTCAAGCATACAAGGGTCAAATTTAAAATAAAGGAGTATGCAACTGCAAAGCCTCTAGAATTAGTTAATATTGATCTTTATGGTCCTACTAAGACAAGAGGATATAAAGGAGATAGATACTTCATTTTATTTGTAGATGATTACTCAAAAATGACATGAGTAACCTTTTTGAAGGATAAGTCTTAGGCATTTGAAAGATTCAAAATCTTTAGGGCCATAGTGGAGAATGAGATTAGACAAAAAATCAAATGATTAAGATCTGATAAAGGTGGAGAATTAGCCTCAAATGAGTTCATAGAGTACTATGAGAAGCATGGAATCAAAAATCACTACTATGTAGCAAGGAATCCATAGTAGAATGGATTTTTTGAAATAAATAATAGGACAGTCAAGGAGATGGATAGAATAATGTTAATAGAGGCCAAATTACCTAGTAGATACTCAAGAGAAGTAGTCTAAACAATATTATATATCTTAGACAAAGTTCAATTGAGGGTAAACAATGATAAAATTCCCTATGAAATATGGTATGTAAAACCTACCTCTATTAATTATTTTAGAGTGTTTGGTAGCAAATGCTACACCACAAAAAAAGAGGAGAAATCAAGAAGCTTTGAATTTATTAGTGTCCAAAATTGCACTGAAGCAATTGGGCCCTTATCAAGTGTCAATGACTATGTCCTTATCCCAACTTCCATCTCCAAGTTTTCCTTTGGAAGGTCAAGTTCATGTAAAAATTGGCTAATTCCTAATCTAGTTTGCTCAGTGAATGTGTCTTCCCTTAGATTTTTTTAGATTTTTGGAATGAACACAATATCCAACAAAAATGTCTTTGGTGTTTTTATCTCAGATAAAAAGTCTAAAGACTTATTTATATTTAATATTTTGTCCACTAGAAAAAGTCCAAAGGAATTTAATGTCTTTTTTACATTGTTCTATGTGTTTCACAAAAGATCTAAAGGATCATTTATTTTGGTATTTTAGTCCATGGTAAAATTTTTGAAGGGAACTTTCCCTTTAGGCATTTTGCCTACAAAAAAAGCCCAACAAAAATCCTTTGTTTTAAAAAAGGTGCAAAGGTAATTTGTTTCAAAAAAATTATCTATAGAAAAAATTTCAAAGGGAACTTGCCCTTTGAGCATTTTGCCTACACAAAAATCTTGACAAAATTAATTTATTTTATAAAAGGTACAAAATGTTATTTGTTTCAAACTTTTTGTCTATGGAAAAAAGTCTGAAGGACACTTACCCTTCGAACATTTTGATTATGTAAAAATCTTGAAAGAAATGTAAGAAATTATTTATTTTGTCTAAAGTATTTATAAAAATTCTGAATAACTATTCCTTCAATCATTTTGTCTACACAAAAGGCCCAAAGGGTCATTTTTCCTTTGTAAAAAGTTTCAAAAGGTAATTTTCTTTGGGTATTTTGCCTTTGAAAATTTTCTAAAGGGTCATTTCCTTCAAGAATTTTTCCTTTGAGTTTTTTTTGAAGGGTACCTTTAAAAAGTACAAAGGCTAAGTTTAAAGGGAAAAGGACATTTTCAATAAGTTCGAAGGGAACTTTCAAGAGATATAAAGGGCTATTCCAAAAGGCTGAAGGGAAATTCTATAGGGCAAGTTCCCTTGAAAAAACTTTTAAAGGGTATATTTAAATGGATGAAGGGTACTTTTAGCAAAGTTGCTATGGAGTAGAAGTCCTATTTCCTTCAAGCATTTTGCCTATGCAAAAATTCCAAGAGAATCACATTTCTTCAATAAAAATGTAAATTTAAAATTCTTTGAGAGAAATACCAAGTTTAATTTTTGCATGGAAATTATTTCAAACAAAATGTCCTAAACAATTGTCCCAATGAAGACAAAAGGAGATAAGTCTCAATTCTTTCAGAGAAAGTGCAATGGTCCAATTCCTTTGGTAGAAGTGTAAAAGACCAATTTATTTGGGAAAATTATTTTAGACAAAATGCCCAAAATAATTGTTCTGATGAAGGTGAAAATTTGAAGGCTGAATTCTTTCAAGCATCGTACCCATGTAAAAGGTCTGATAAAGCTCAATTCTTGTATAAAAAGTGTGAAGTCAAATCCTTTAAGAAAATTGTCTCAAACATTTTATTCAAGACAATTATCCTAATAGAATGCCTGAAAGAATTGTTACAAGATAGTTGTGTTGAAGAAAAGCCTAAAATATAAGTGATGAGGATACAAAGAAATTGAAGACAAAATGCTCAAGAAAATTATTCCAAAGACCAAAGGGATGAAAGAAAATATAAATGCCAAAGATAAAGACTCAAATCAAATTATTGTGGAACAAAGTCCCTAAATAAACTAACAAATTACATGCATGACAATCTTATGGATGTCTTTTGATGGGCACATGGATGTCACCTTTAAGCTGTAGGGACTAGTGATTAAGATTCAAATGTTCTTGAATGATCATATGAGCATCAATTTTAGACACCATAAAATAGTCATTTGAGTTCAAATAAAGGAATTATTTGATGAAACATTTTTTCTCATTCCAATAAGATATAACGGTGTGAAATCAAAGATGAATAATCAAAGGAACCTAGGATAAGCATAAGCATGAAAAGTGTCAAGCTCACAGGACATGATTTAAAGATAAAAAATGTTCCCAAATATTGATGGTACATGTTCAACCATAAACTATCTGATCTATGGTACATATTAAATTAAGACACTTTAACAATACACATAATGAATATAAGACTACCACTTGACAAGATCATGTTATCCTAACAAGACTAATAGAATAGGATGTATAGATCCCATGGAGTTTCCAAGTGGTACCATTTTGGTATAAACCTATAAATGGATAATAATGCTCCACCCCTCAAATCATGATATAACATAGTGCATTTTCTCATCCCAACTAGATCTAACAGTGTGTACCTAATGTTGAAAAGTCAAGGATCCTATGATCAAAAAATAGAAATGAAATGTGGCAAGGTTACATTCCATGAATTAGAAATTAAACATCTCACATAATATCTATGGCTCATGTTTGCTCAAGTAAGGATGATCTAATGATGTAAGCCAAGGTTTTATTTTCAAAGGGATCATATTACATGAGGAAGTAATGAGTGTCTTGATTGGAGCTAATCAGTCAACTTAGTCACTCTTAGTTCCCACAAGTGCCTAGTTAGATCTAATGTGGCATGCCAAATGTTGGTATGTGGCAAGATATGGTATAAAAATTTAAACTTGATGGCTCTTTCTTAGTAAGGAAATGGGTCAAATCATAGAAGAATGTCCATGAGCCATTCTAGAGCGAACATTTTGAATCATAATCATGGATCTTTTTTGTTTTCATCAAAACTAGAGCTTTCCAATTCTAATCATCAAAAAGTAGTGGGTTTTCATTGGCATACACAAAGAAGATATTTTATATCTAGAATTTTCCATGATTTGAAATTAATCAATATGAGAACATTTCTATATAATTTCACATAAAGAATTTTTTTTTTGGCTCTTTAAACAATTTTTTCCATCCAGCTGTGTAGGTGAGTAGTCAAAAGCATCTCTAAGTGGTTACATATGATGACGAATAGTTGTTTGGGTCTCCACTATGAAGTTCACCATTTATATCATGAATTCACTAGCATCTTTAGTCAAAAGATCAAATGTTTACTAAAAATATTTATCATTCCTTATGGAGGTAGTTGTAGTGATGATCTTTTCTTGCAAGTGGATGAAGATCTTAGGCATGGAAAATGACATATTCTAGATGGGAGAAACTTGATGGATGGAAAAAAAAATTATGAAATTTTTGAAAATTTTAACCCACAATTTTAGATTTAAAAATGTATAAATAGGGGTTTTTACCTCTGTTCTAAAGTTGTTTTTGGTTGTTGGTTTTTTTAGGTCTCTATTTTAGGTGTCCATTTTCCCTAAGTAAAGGTTTTGTAGAAATTTTTCTAAGATAGATTATTGTGTGTAGATTTTGTCTCCCTTGCTGAGGTGGTTGCATCTATACAACCATTAGCAAGATTTGAGAGCATGTTTATGTCTCCCTTGTCAAAATAGAAATCTCACCATGCTTATCCCCATGGTAACATTTTAAAGTGTTGATATTTTTAATATTTCTTTTCAAGTCACTAGAAAATATTTGTGGCTCTTTATTGTATCCTAATAATGAAATGCAATAATATGTTTTAAAAGTTATACTAATTGTACATTTAGGTTTATGTTCATTAATGGTTATCATTCTAAGTATGTACCTAGTTTATGAATCCCTTTCTACAGTTATATTTGGAAATATGTTATTGAATACCTTTTAAGGGCACCCTGGGTTCATGAATTTAGAAAGAGAAAGTATTTAAGATTCTATTTTTAATGTATGCTCTAAGGTTTCAGGGATCATTTTGTGTTTACCATTATCTTGAATTTGAATTCTTTATACATCTTTGCTAAGGAATATTATCATGAAATACTGCTAGATACCCTATTGTTTGGAAACCACCAGCATGCCACCATCCTTTTTTTAGTCACCTAACTTGTCCTACCCTATCCTACCCTACAAATAACACACCCTATTTCATACTATAAATGTTACTTTCTTTGAAAATGCCTAAGATCTTGCATATTTGAAATGTGTTTACAATTTATGCTTTAAATTCTAGTGTTACAATTTTTCATCTAGCCCCTATTATAAAATACTGTATAGAATGAAGATTTTAATCTCTTTTCCATCTATCTTTAGTAGGTTATGTGTGACTTAGAACATTTGTACATTTTTTGTGACAAATTTCATGGGTGAAGTGTGCAAACTTGGTTATGCTCTAGTTATATTTGTTCTTTATGCCAAAAATCCCCATGGAGATTGAATTTTAAAATATTTCCATGTGAGCAAGCTACCCCATAGGTCCTCTCACCTTCATTCAAGTAGAGATAAAAGTAGAAAGGAGATAACCATACCCTCTATAGGTGCCTCTCAGTTATTTTCTACATTCAGTCTAATCTCGATGTGAAACCCTTCCCCAACTGTAGCAACATACTAGTAGGTTTTTCATCATTGCTTTCCATTTTCCTTAAAGTGTGCAAGATTGAGTGTATAAGGTGTAGAAATAAGAAATAACACTCTTTTGGCACCATTTTTGGGGATAAATCTTGTCACCCATGTTGCTAGCAAATTTTACAGAGAGTTGTTATCATTTTTTAAGGTTCTTTACCTATTATACTTACTTGAATATATTTGTTTTGTTAATGTTGTCACACTCTTATGATGCCATTACTGGGGATAATTATTGTCACTTGTGTTATCAAGGAATCTTGTAGAGAGTTGTCATTTTTTAAGGTTCTTTATGTATTATACCGATTTGAATATCTTGGCTGTCAATGTTTTAGCACTCCATTGGGGATGTGCCAGGAAGTTTTTAAGGTTTGAAAATTCAACTTATATTAAGTTTATTATAAATAACTATTAATATTTCATGTTGAAAGGTATTTTTTCCATTTTAAAAATTATTCTAAGAAATTTAGTGTCTTTCTTCTCTATCTCATGAAGTTTCAACAAGCTCAATTTTAGACTGTATCACAATAGTTTGTCAACTATTATAGTCTAAAATTTTGATTCTAGTGGTGACTCTAACTTTATTTTCTAGTTTCAAGGAACATTGGTACCTATTCTAAATTTTATATTTTAATATATTATTATTTGAAATTTTGGAATGACTGAGATCATCTTTCAAAGATAACCCATCTAAGATACTTGTTCCACCCTTAGCTATTCCTTAAAGAAGAAGGGGACAATACTGGAAGCCTATTGAAGAGTAGAGCTCATCTGCTAAAGGTTATCTAGATTATGATAATATTTAGATCTTTGTTGACACCCCTATTATTGAGGAATATCATAGCTCTTCTAATTATTTTTAAACACCTAATCCCATTTATTTTCTATCTCCTTCCCAACTAGTTGAATTCCCTCCTACATCTAATCCACAAATCCCACCTCATACACCCCTCATATCCCTTTACCATTTATTATTGAACCTCTAATTAAAATAGTCATGACGCATAGGGACCAAGATGAGAATGTACATCCTGCATTCCATGTTCCTAAATTTAGGCCTATTAATTCAATTCTCTTCCCACTAGATGCATTGATTCATGAGAAGATATGTAGAATGTTTTTAGATTTCAATATGGTGCTAGGATTGATCCAAGGTTTCTCTTGAATAAATTTGAGAATATAAAATATAATCCTAATGAGTTTGTGAAGGAATTTAATACAAGGTTTAACAAGACTATGATGTGTCTATTCAAAAACATCAGGCCCAATGATACAATGTGCTTGATAAAGTATTGTGATTCCTTTGATAATAAGGTCACATATTATTTTAGGAACATGGATCTCATTAACCTATGTTTGGTATTTAATATTTCTATCCAAACTAATAATAATATAAAGGCTATGGGAAAGCCTTGAATAAGTAGTCTAATGTGAACCTAGTTAATCTAGAAAAGACACAACCCATAAAGACAACCAACTTGGAGGAAACTATCAATATTTTGGCCTCTATTGTCAAAGAGATGCCTTAAAAGTTAGATAGAGCTAAAAAAGGGTTCCCTTAGGTTCTAAAATCTATGAGTGGGCTCTAAATCTAAATCAATCACAAAGGGGGCATGATTTTCACCATCAAAATTATTATAAAGGGAAGAGGCCTATATGTTAAGAAAGGATAGACAAAAACTAGAATAGAGGGTCTAGAAAAGAGGTATATTATCCCTTAAATTCCAAGTTAAATGCTATGAATTTTGATTTAAACACTTATTGGTGTGATAAGTGCTTCCTTCCACACCTTCCATGTGATATTATTGAACAAGTTGATGAAGATCTAGATGAACATGAATATGCATCATCTAACTATGAGATTTTTATGTTTGATTGTCAAATACCTCAAAGTGAATCAATTTCATACATAGAATTGTTGAATTATAGCATGGTTGATCAGTTATAGAGCACTGTCAAAATGGAGAGTGTCCCAACTTTTGAATTTGCTTGTGATGTTAATATGGCACAAGTATATGAATCTCCCATCCATGATTTTGATATCTTACATTTTATGATGATTAATAAATATCCTAGAGGCATTACATCAGTTGAGGTTAGGAAACTATTAATTAATGTAGTAACTAATCAAAAGAATGAATATAACTTGAGAAGTAGGCAACCAAGTGCTGCTCCTCAAGACACTACCCCTACAAATTCAAAGGAAGGGAATGCAAGTAAGGAATCAAAGAAAGCTACAATAATCCTAGATGATTCCAAGATATCACCCATGTCCCAAGATACTAAGCCTAAAGGTGCTCCTTCTAAGAGAAATAGAATGCCCATATTTTCTATTATCCCTTAGGGTGCTGATGAATTAAAATAAAATCAACCTTTGAAGGATGTTAAAAATGTAAATCCATCCTAGCCTATTCCAATTTAAACCTTGAGTGATTGTATTCCAATTTAAGGTGTTGTTACCCTTCCACCAAATACACATCTTCTTTATTATAGTGTGTGTGATATAGATTAAGTGTAGAGACAAGTAAAAATCATTGTGCCACTTGTTGAGTTATTAAGAATACTTGAACACAAGAAGAGGGAATTTGAATATTTAGAATTTGGTGAAAGGTTAGTTACGAATGAAGTTGAGTTACCCCAAACAAACCTTAGAATAATATGAAGAATCAAAAGAGGTTATTGAACCCATTTTGGAGGTCTATTTGGGGACTACACTTGTATAAAGTTAGCTAAATGTGGATCCATTTTATATGACCCTACTAACCAATGGTCTAATTATTCACAATTACATGTTTGATTCTGGTGATTATTGAAATGTGATGCCATTGGGTGTCCTCAATGATCTCATAGTGAAGATCACATAGGCCTTTATTATGTGTTATGCTATGGAATCATGAGATTTTATAGTTATTAGACAAGTTAAGGGACTAGTGGTATAGTTGGTAGCGCATCTAGGAAAGTATCTAAATATGGACATGGTAGTTCTAGACTACCCACCTAAATAGGGGATGATTCTATCATGTAAATGGGTTGATAGCATGAGTGGAAGTGTAAAGATGGACCTTTATTATGCCACCATTCTTTTGGAGGGTAAGATGGTTAGAATTTATAAAGAGCCAAAGAAGCTACATGTGATTGAAGATCTGAAGCATGATCTCAATGAAGTTTTGTACATAGATGTGTATTTGGGTAAATTTGTTGATATTGTTGATACTAGTGAATAACCTATTATTCTTGATGTTGTAATTGATAAAGAAGGTGAATTTTATAATATGTGTTTTGATGGGGCTTGTTCTAATCTTGGAAGTGAAATTGGGGTTATCTTCTATGCCCCCAATGATAAATTCTTTATGTTTTCTTTTTAGCCATCCTTCAAGTGCACAAATAATAATACTAAGTATGAGGCACTCTTACTTGGTTTAAGGATTTCCCATGAATATGGAATAAAATGTTTGATTTTTAAGGGTGATTCTAAGTTGATAGTAAAACAAGACTACAGTGCTTTTGCCATAAAATTAAAAGGTTGAAATAATATCAAAATGCTATTTGGGATTTTCTTGAATTTTTTGATGCATTTAACATTTATTACCATGATATAATTTTCAACCAAGAAACTAATAGACTTGTAGGGATAGGTTCTTTATTTAATATTGAAAATATGAGCCATCACTATTAGTATCAAGTGGAGGTGTTTGTTAGGCCTTCAATCCTAGACAATGTTCATCATTGGCAAGTCTCTAATGATGATGAATAGATTAAGAGGTTTATTAATTATGTAGATAAATTCCATGATCATCTCATATAATTAGAATATATGGTTCAATTTTATGATGGAAAAGAAATCTTGTTTGGGAAAAGCATTATTTATCTAAAGACAAACACACTCTCAAGAGGACTAGTCAGTTTAGAAGAATCTTTTGATGGAGTAGATAGAATCAAGTTGAGATACTCATTCACTTCAAAAGATGTGACTGAGTGTAATATGGGTTCTCATGAGAATCCAAGAAAGATTTAGATGGGTACTCACTTAAGTGAAACTGAGAAGAAATATTACATGTAACCGCTAAGAAAGTACCAAAATTGCTTAGCATGGTCTTATTATGAGCTAAAAGCATATAGGGAAGAATTGTTATAACATGTCATCCCATTAAAACCTAATAACAAGCCTTTCAAGTTGAAACAAAAACCCATTAACCCCATCTTGGCCACCAAGATGTGGTATGAATTAAAGAAGCTAAAGGATAGTGGTATCATTTAGCCCATTAGAAATTCATCATGGGTGGTGAACTTAGTCCCTATAAGAAAAAAAATGGAAAAATCTTCTTATGTGTGGATTTTAGAAATATGAACAAAGCTTCATTAAAAGACAATTATCTCCTACTTAATATGGAGAACTTACTAGATCAGAAATGTTATCCACATTAGATGGCTTCTCAGGTTACAACTAGGTTATGGTAAGGGAATCCAAGAGATTCAAGACTACATTCACAATTACTTGGGGCACATATGTATATATGAAGATGCCTTTTAGGTTGATGAATTATGTTATAATGTTCCAATGAGCTATATATGTTGATTTTATAGGGATAATAAACTAGTTCATTGCCATGTATTAGGATGACATTACTATGTACTCTAAGACTAGAGAAGAACATTTGGAACATCTAGAAAAGGTGCTAATTAGATGTAGGGAGTTTGAAATTTTACTTAATCTAAAGAAAAACACTGTAGAGTATAAAAGGCCAAGTTTCTATGATATATAGTGTCCAAAAGATGGTGTCATGATTAACCCCAAAAGGGTTGAAGCCAGTGATAAAGTGCCTATATCGTAGTCCAAGAAAGGAATTCAATATTTATTTGGACAAATTAACTTCATAATGAGGTTTGTGTCCAATTTTTCATAAATTACTCAGCCTATTACTTCCATGTTGAAGAAGGACCAGACCATCAAATGGGAGGAGAAGGATGTGCAAGTGTTTGGTGACATCAAGGAAGCTTTAAAGTTTTCCCCTATTTTGGCCATTCTTGATTACACAATGTCATTATAGATATTCTCATTTGCATCATATAATATTGTTGTTGTTATTTTATTATAAAATAATGAGGAAGGTCATGATTAGACAATAGCTTTCTTTATCAAATCTATGCAAGGTCTTAAATTGAACTATACCATCATGTAAAAACAAGCTTTCACTCTTTTAAAGGTTGTTAAAATGTTTAGGTCGTATATTATGAGTTCAAATATTATTGCCTACATTTTGCACACCATGGTGAAGGACATTTTAACTTAGAATTAAGTATCCAACAAGAGGTGCAGGTGGGTTAACAAGTTACAAGAGTATGACATGGATTCTAGACCACTAAGTTGGTAAGGGGAATGGATTTATCCAAGCTTATAGCTGAGACTAATTTTCAAGTTATTGAGGTAAACACTATTAATTTTAATATTAATGATTCTTTGAGTCAATTTAACATATCTGCATGGTATAAAGACATTTTTTACTACATGTAAAATCTAAGTTATCCCCCTAACTTGGACAAAATAAAATAATAACTCTTAAGTTTTTGTCCCAAAAATACATCTTGATTAAGGATGGACTAACATAAAATAATCAAGATGGGGTTCTCCTAAGATGCATGTTATAATAACAAACTGCTGACTTGATTGAAGACTTCCATAGTGGAGTTTGTGGTGGCCATTTTTCACCTAAAGTTATAACTCATAATATTATAAGAGGTGGTTATTAGTGACCATCATTGTTCAAGGATGTTGTTCAGATAGTTATAAAGTATGAGAAATGTCAACACTTTGTTGGGAAGATGAAATCTTTAGGTTCTCTTCCTTTATATCTTGTGATGATTAAAGGCCCATTTAGACAATGGGGAATGGATTTAATTGGATAATTTTTTGATTCATCAATAATTGGACATAGATAGATACTAGTTACAACTGACTACTTCACAAAATGGGTCAAAGAAATCCCTATAAAGAAAGCAACACACTAGGTAGTTATGGATTTTTTGTTAAATCAAATTATTTATAGATTTGGTGTGCCTATCAAGATAATTGATGATAATTACATGAGATTCAAGGATAAACCTTTGGTGGCATTGTGAAAAGAATACATGATTGAGTTGACCTATGCTTCCAATTCCAAACCTCAAGGGAACGGACAAGTATAATCCAATAATAAAAACTTGCTCAAGATCATTAGGTAAACTTTGGAAGTAAATAAGAAGAAGTGGGGTGAATATATAAATTTTTCCTTCTGGGCTAATAGGATTACACCTAAGAGAGATATAGGTAGAAGCCATTTTGAGCTTATTTATGGATCTCAAGTAGTTCTACATATGAATTCACAGTTGCCTACTTATCAGTTCATGTTGCAACTAGAGGATGATGAACATATCCACCACTATAAAAGTAGAATGCACCAGATTATTGAGATTTATGAAATTCAAAGACAAACTCATGAAAGACACCTCAAGTTCAAAGGAAAGCTAAATAAAATATTTGATACTAAGGTCACTCCACAAACTTTCCAATTAGGAGATCTAGTTCTACTTTAGGACAATTAGCATGAGGAGAAAGGAAAGGTGGCAAGTTTGATGCCTTGTGGATGGGTCCCTATTCCATTTAATTTTAGATTGTGAAACATACTTTCTTATTGAGATATTTGGATGGTGAGACACTAGAATTGTCAATCAATGGTAGAAATTTAAAACAATTCCTTGATTGAGTCCATCTACAACTGTGTACCATATTGTATAGAGTTTTGTTGCTTTGTCTTTTTATTATTTTGTTGCACATTTATTTTTAGCCTTATTTATATAGTTTCCATTTATGATTTGTTATGACTTCATTTCTATATCTTCCTAATATGTTTTTTTAAGTCTACCATGTTTTATTGAGGTTTCATGGATGTTTTCTAAAAATTTCTAAGCCTTGACTCCATAACCCAATGGATTATCACTTGGTCTTACATTTTGAGGTTCTTTGAACACCCATAGGGGATATGAATCCTTGGGTGAGAGCTAGTGTTAGTGCCTAAACTTGTACTAAATCAATTAGGACCTTGTTAAGTGTAAATGACTATGTTGTTATCCAAACTTCCATCTCCAAGTGTTATTTTGGAAGATCAAGTTCAAGTAAAAATTAGCTAAGTCCTAATCTAGTCTACTTGGAAAATGAGTCATTCCCTTAGAATTATTTAGGATTTTTTAATGAAGATAATGTCTCATAGAAATAAGTCTTTAGGATTTTTCTCTTGGACAAAAATTCTAAAGACTTATTTATGTTGGACATTTTGTCCACTATAAAATTTTTAAAAGAATTCAATGTCTTGTTTTTCATCATGCTAAGAGTTTCACAAAAGATCTGAAGGGTCATATGTTTTGGAATTTTTATCTATGGAAATTTTTTTGAAGGGCACTTACCCTTTGGGAAATTTTCCCACACAAATAACTCAACAAAAATCCTTTGTTTTAGAAAAGGTACAAAGGTCACTTGTTTCAAAAAAATTATATGTGATAGAAAGTCCAAAGGGAACTTGCCCTTCAAGAATTTTGCCTACATAAAAAGCCTAAAAAAATAATTTATTTTGGAAAAGGTGCAAAGTCTTATTTGTTTCAAGCATTTTGTCCATGGAAAAAAGTTTGAAGGGCACTTACCCTTTAGGCATTTTGCTCATGTAAAAACCTTGAAAGAAATATACAGACTTATTTATTTTAGCCAAAGTGTTTATATAAATTACAAAAGCTTATTGCTTTGGGAATTTTGTCCACAAAAAAGGCCTAAAGGGTTATTTTTCCTTTGTAAAATTTTTGAAGGGTCATTTCCTTTGGGCATTCTTTCCTTGTAAAATTTCTGAAGGACACTTGTAAAAGGGTTATTTTTCCTTTGTAAAAAAATTTAAGGGTCATTTCCTTCGATAATTTTTCCCTTGAAATTTTTTTGAAGGGCACCTTCAAAAAGTTTTAAGGATAATTCTAGAGGGTAGAGGACATTTATAGTAAATTTTAAGGGCACTTTCAAGAGATCTAAAGGGTTATTCCAAAAGGCTAAAGGGCAATTTTGTAGGGAAAGTACCCTTGACAAAATTTTTGAAGGGTATGTTTAAATGCTCGAAGGGTAATTTTTGTGAAGTTGTTTTGGAAAAAAAGTCCTATTTCCTTTGGGAATTTTTATTGTGCAAAAAGTCTAAGATAATTGTATTTATTTAGGAAAAATGTAAAGTTCAAATTTTTTGGGAAAAATACCAAGTTCAATTTCTGCAAGGAAATTATTTCAGACAAAATGTCTAAAATAATTATCCTGATGAAGACAAAAGGAGCTAAGTCTCAATTATTTCAACAAAATTGCAATGATCTAATTCCTTCAGTAGAAGTGCAAAAGACCAATTTATTTAAGAAAATTATTTTGGATAAAATGCCCAAAATAATTATTTTCATGAAGGTAAAAATTTGAAGGCCAAATTATTTTGGGTATCTTACCCATGAAAAAGGTCTGATAAAGCTCAATTCTTATAGAAAAAGTGTGAATTCAAATCCTTCATGAAAACTATCTCAAATATTTTATCTGAGACATTTGTCCTAATAAAATACCCAAAAGAATTGTTGTGGGACAACTTTTCCAAAGAAAATCCTAAATGAGAAGTGTTGATGATATAGAGAAGTTGAAGATAAAAGGCCTGAGAAAATTCTTCTAAAGATCAAAGGGATGAAAGAAAATAAGAATGTTGAAAACAAATACTCAGACCAAATTATCATGGAACAAAGTCCTTAGATAAATTTACAAATTATAGGCATGATGGTCTTGTAGATGTCTTTTGATAGGCATATGGATGTCAACTTAAGATGCAGGGACTAGCCATTGGGATTCAAATGTTCCAGGATGGTCATGTGAGTGTCAATTTTAGACCCCATGAAATATCCATTTGAGTTTAAATGGAGGCATGATATGATAGAGCATATTTTTTCATCTGAAATAGATATGACGGTGTTCAATCAAAGCTAAATAGTCAAAGGAAACCTAGCTAAGCATAGGTGTGATAAGTTTTGAGCTTACAAGGTATGAATTAAAGATTGAACACATTCTCAAAGATCAATGGTATGTGTTCAAGTGTACACTATCCAATCTATGACATGTATTAAGTCAATACTCTTCAATAAATCATAGAATGAACATGGGATGACCACTTGGCATGAGTGTGTTATCCTAATAGGACTAATAGAGAAGGAATCAAAAAGCTCATAGAGATACCAAGTTTTACCATTTTGATATAAGACCTATAGATGGTCAATAATGTTCCACCCCTTAGATCATGATCTAACAGAGTGTATTTTCTCATCCCAACCAGATCTGATGGTGTGTAGATAATGTTGAAAAGTCAAGGACCTTATAAATAAATGTAAAAATGATAAGTGGAATGGATACGTGCCATGAATTAGAAATTGAGCATCTCATGCAAGATTTATGGATTGCATTTAGTTGGGAAAGGATGATCCAATGATCTGAGTTATGATGGAATTTTTAAAGGGCTTGGATTTCATGAGGAATAGATGAGTGTCTAGATTGGAGCTAATCAATTGATTTAGTCACTCTTAGTCCAAAAAATGCCTAGTTATATCTAATGTGGCATGATATATATCGGTATGTGGAAAGTTATGGTCTTAAAATTTAAACTTGATGGCCCTTTCTTGTTCAATAAATGAGTAAAAGCATAAAAAAAGGTCCATGAGACATTTTAGAGTGAATATTTCCAATCACAATCATAGATCTTTTCTATTTTCATCACAGCTAGAGATTTCTAATTTTAATCATCACAAGGTAGTAGGTTTTCCTTGGCATGTACAAAGAAGATATTTTATATCTAAAAGTTTCCATGATTTGGAATTGATCAATATGAGAGCATTTATACATAGTTTCACATAATGACAAATTTTTTTTGGCTCTTCAAACAAGTTTTGCCCTCCAATTGTGTAGGTGAATATTCAAGAGCATATCCAGGTGGTTTCATATGATGAAAAATAGTTGTTAAAGACTCCATTATGAATTTCACCATCCAGATCATGAATTCAATGGCATCTTTAGTCAAAAGACCAAAGGTTTTTTTTAAGTATTTATCATTCTTTATGGAGGTAGTTGTAACAATGATTATTTTCTTGCAAGTGGATGAAGATCTCAAGTGTGGCAAAGGGCATATTTTATCTAGGAGCAACTTGATAGAATGAGAAAGTTTGTTATGCAATTTTTGTAAATTTTAACCCATAGTTTCAAATTAAAAATGTATAAATATGGGTTTTATCTTCTATTATAAAGTTGTTGTTGGTTGGTGGTTGTTATAGGTCACTATTTTAGGTTTCCATTTTCCCTATGTTGAGGTTTTATAGAAATTATTCTAGGATGAATTATTATGTGTAGATCTTGTCTCCCTTATTAAGTTTGTTCCATCTATACAACCATTAGCGAATTTTGAGAGCATGTTTATGTCTCCCTTGTCAAAATAAAAATCTCACCATGCTTATCCCCATTGAAGCCTTTTGAAGTGTTAATGTTTGCAATATTTATTTTCAAGTCACTAGAAAATATTTGTGGTTATTTATTGTATCTTGTTAATGAAATGCAATAATATGTTTTACAAGTTTTGATGATTAGATGTTTGGGTTTGTGTTCATTAATGGTTGTCATTTTGAACTTGTACCTAGGTTATAAATCCCTTTCTACAATTATATTTGGAAACATGTTGTTGAATACCTTTTAAGGGCACCTTGGGTTCATAAATTTAGTAGGAGAAAGTATTTGAGATTCTAGTCTTAGTGTATATTCTAAGGTTTCAATTATCATTTAGTGTTTACCATTATCTTGCATTTGAATTTTTTTTGCATCTTTGCTAAGGTATATTGTCATGAAATACTACTACACACCTTGTTATTTAGAAACCACTAGCATGCCACCCTCTTTTTTTTAATCACCTAACTTATACTACCCTATATTACTTTATAAATAACACACCCTGTTTCATACTATAATTGTTACTTGCCTTGTAAATGCATAAGATCTTGCATATTTGAAATGTGTTTGTAGTTTTTGCTTTAAATTCTAGTGCTATAATTTTTCATATAGCCCCTATTATTTAATACTCTATAGAGTTAATATTGTATTCTCTTTTCCATGTATCTTTAGTATCTTGTGTATGACTTAGAATATTTATAAATTTCATGTGAAAACCCTTCATGGGTGAAGTTTGAAAACTTGGTTATGCTCTAGTCATATTTGTTCCTTGTGCTAAAAATCCTCATGGAGATTGCATTGTAAAATGTTTCCATGTGAGAAAGCTATATTATAAGTCTTATAACCTTGGTTCAATTAGATTCAAAAGTGGAAGGGAGCTAACCATACCCTTATAGGTGTCTCTCAATCATTTTTTGCATTCGATCTAATCTTGATGCCGAACCCTTCCTCAACTAAAAAAACATACTAGTGGATTTTCTATCATTTATTGACATTTTCCTTCAAGTGTGTAAGGTTGAGTGTATGAGATGTACAACTAGGAACCAAAAAAATTAATATGTGATGAAGGCACATTTCTTGGTTACTACACCCAAAATAAAGCCTACATATGTTACAACAAAAGGCTACACAAGATTTTAGAGATCATCAATGTCAAGGTTGGAAACATGTTAAAAATGATAGCGAAATATGTAATGAAGAATTAGATTATGAATAAGAATCAACTAATGAAGAGAATGAGGAAGTAAATGAAAAGGCACCTATGAGATTTTTTCAAAAGGATCATCCTATAGAGCAGATCATTGGCAATAAAAATAAAGGAGTTAAGATAAGGAGAAGAGTTGCAATGAACAAAGAATAAGTACGTTTTTCTCTACTGTCTAAAATTAAGTCTCAGAGATATGTTGAAGCTAGCAAGGATGATAATTGGCTAAAATCCATGGAAGAAGATCTAGGCCAAATTGAAAAGAACAAAACTTGGGAATTAGTTCCAAGACCTTCAAACAAGAATGTAATAGGTACAAAGTTGGTATTTAGAAATAAGCTCAATGAGAATGGAACTATCATAAGAAATAAGGCTAGCTTGGTGTGTAAAGGATATGCATATGTTAAGGGCATAGATTTTGAGGAAGTATTTACTCCATTTCCTAGATTAGAAGCCAAAAAGAATGTTTCTATCATTATCTATTTATAATAAGTTCAAAGTTTATCAAATGGATATCAAGTTTTCTTTCTTGAATGGGAACCTAGAAGAAGAAGTCTATATAGAATAACCTAAAGGTTTTCAGTTGTTAGAGGAAGAAGATTATATTTGTAGAATAAATAAATCTCTATATGGTCTAAAATAGGCACCAAGAGCATGGTATTCAAGATTAGACTAGTACTAGAAACAACAAGGATTCAATAAAGGATGTGTAGATTAAAAAATTTACTTCAAATCAAAAGGTGGAAATATGTTTATTGTTGTTATTTATGTAGATGATATGATATTTAATGTTATCAACAACAATATGTGCCAATAATTTGCTACTCAAATGTAAAATGAATTTGAGATGTCTATGCTTGGATAACTTTCTTTCTTTCTTGGTCTAAAAATAACACAAATTGATGAATGGATATTTATATCCCAAACCAAGTATGCTAATGAAATGCTCAAGAAGTAATAAATGGAAGATAACAAACTAGTAGGTACTCCCATGATCATTGGTTGTAAGTTAAGTAAAGAGGATGAGTCCCTTAATGAAAATCAAACTATATATAGATCAATGATAGGTAACTTGTTATACCTAACTTCATCAATACTTGATATCATGCAAGCAGTATGCGTGGTTGAAATATTTCAAGGTACTCCTAAAGAATCACATGTCAATGTAGTGAAAAGAATCTTTAGTTATATCAATATCGTAATTGACTATGGATTTTGGTATCTTAAAAGTGAATATTTCACTTTGAAAACATATGTCCAAGTTGAGTTTAGGCAAATGTTCCATTGCCTAAGGGGGAGTAAGTTTGGCATGAAAAGTTTCAATTCAAGTTCTTCAGAAGCTATGTAAGAAATGCCAGAGAAGGAGCAAAGTATTATAAGATCAAAACATTTAGTTTGCCATCAATGCTAAAGGGGGAGATTATTGGCCATATGATTTTCATTTATGTCAAAATGGGCATTATGGATGTCATTTATGTTAGAGGATTAGGTATGATTAATGGAGAAAAGAGCATGTTTTACAATTGCATAATGCAAAGTTGTCATGCTTTTACAAAAACCATTTTTGGACCACTTGAAGAGCAATTAATAGAAGATTTGTTATGGGTTTTTCAATAGCATCTTAAATATATTGTCCACAAGTTCAATTGAGAAGAAATAAGCTTAGAATTGATTTATCTTTTCTCTCAAACATTATAAGGTTTCTAAGTTAAACCCTAAGGGTTTAAGCCATGGCATTCATAGGCATGTTTTATTTTTATGTTGATTGGCTATATACAGGAACTAGTTACTTAAGTTGTAACTTAAGTCTTCCTCATCATTATGGAACCGACCCCTTTGACCTAACAATTATTGGCTCAAGTAATGTTCAAATATCTTTATATTTCCTAAGTCTTAGACTTAATATTTGTCCCATCTCGATCAATGATTAGCATTTAATAATACATTTAAAATCCAAAAAAGCATAGCAAAGTCAATTTGTCAAATTAACCTCTGAGTAAATGTGCTAGTGATAAGTGTCACAATAATAGAACTTTCAAAGTAAATCTATGGAGAGTTTTAAAGTCAAATATTCAAGGATGAATGCAAAGATTCCAAGTGTCTTAATATAGGGCACTAACAACAAAGGCACAAAAGGCACAAAAGGCACATGAGGGTGCCAAGTGTCACATTCATGGGGTCTTGTTAGAGATAAATTTTGAGCTTGTCAAAAGATCAAATGGTGAGCAAGTGATCATGTAATGAAGATCTAATATAGTGAGTGGAATCAATGGGATCAAGTGCTTGATGTTTAATGACATAGAGGTGAGTTAAAGACTGAGCTATTTTAATGAGATATATAGAGCATATTCATTCTAAAGTCTCAAGAAGTAATGAGATGAGATTAAGAGTTAAAGGTTTAACATTAGATAGACATAAAGTTTGTGCAACTTTGAATATCCAACATCATGTAGGAGCCTAGATTAAAAGATACAATGGCTGCATTTTAAAGTTGGAACATTAAATATTGGAAGCGTATAAGGATCCAATAGATCGTGTGAACCTGTCAGAACTTGATCTAATGGATGAATTATAAAGTTGAGAAATTAAATGAGTATCATCAAATCATGGCACAAAACTTAAGATCAGTAGTCAATATTTAAAGGTTTGTTCATCATAATGGTTAAGCAGAGGAACATGTAGGTAAGCTATAAAATACAACACAAATAATGAACTAGATTACATTAATTGATCAAATTTGTGTAATATGGCATGTACATCAAAATAAGAGCCCTATTATATGCTAAAAAATAGTAATGATACCAAAAATCATGGTGATGGATAATGAGTTCAAGATATGAGAAACTTGTTGTTCAAGAAATATGAATTGAGTCCATAACTAGCATGATGTGTTAGTAAACAAGTATGAACATGAAAGAGATGTAGAAACATAGATAAAATGATTATATATATGTCATATAAGATATAGGAAAAGGATTCTGAACAAAGTTGAATTAGAGAGAGATAAGTAGAAAGTAATAGGCTATTAGAGTGGTTGAGTTGTGTCAAATAGAAAATATAGAGATAGAGGAAGAGGGATAGAGTGGAAGAGAAGAGAGAGATAAAGAGAAAAGTTAGAGTAGTTATAAAATATAATTGTAATAAATAATTGGAATTGGATTAATTTATGAATCAATATTATAATCTAGAGGTTTTATCTCCATCAATCTAATTGGTAGGTGCCATTAGAAGATCTGAGTTAGTGTCAGTTAGGGAGTCGATGCTTCCTTAGAGTAGGTGATATTAAATTAGGGGATTGATTTCTCCTTAGGTTTGGTTCCCTTAAACATTGTAATGAATGAGGTTCTTGATTATGAGGCTAAATTAGAATAGTAGATTCTAGCAACCATTCTCATGGTGATTTTTCCCATATTGGATTTTCCACTGTATATCTAGTGCTATATATATTTGTGTGAATATGATCTTTGGATATATTTTTGATCTACATTAATTTTTTTAAAATGGACTAAGTTTTTCAATCTAATAATTCACCCCCCCTCTCAGTAGATAGTTGTGTTCCAAAAATCTCAATAGGTTATAAATATCATTGGGTTTGCACAACTGAGCTAATCTCAACTACAAAGTAGAAAATCATTTTTGTTCTAAATTTAGTGGCATATGCCTTCCAATCTCTCTCTCTCTCTCTCTATATATATATACATACATATATATATATATATATATATATATATATATATATATATATATCATTGGATATATAAACTTTAAATATTTATCTATATTTATTCTAACCTCCATTTTAGATCTTTATAATGATACATATATTTTTTTTTAAACTTGTCATTAGGCTATGCATTTACATCAACACACGTGCATGTCTAAGCCTTGATCTTTTAATTTCAATCTATTTAAAGTAATTTTAACCCCAAATTATATGTAATGATTTTAAACTATAACATGTTTTTAGTTGTAAGTCAATCACAACCAAAGCACTCAAATTCACTCAATCAATCATTAAAATTCACTTCAATCAAAGATAAGTTATGCATACACACCCAAAGTTCTTAATTCTTTTCTTTTAAATTATAAATTTTATTATAAAATTAAAGTGGAGAAAATATATATGATATTTTTTGATTATATAGCAATTCAATATTGTACACTTGGAAAACTTGGACCTTGGCTATTCCTTTTAGTTATACACATGCCTTGATTCTACAAGCCTTACATATGCTCTATCATGTGCCCTTTGGCATATATCTTAGTCCAACCAACCTTATATTGATGAGATAAACATCTTATCTTTCATATAGTTCTTAAAATGTACTTATATTACACCTCTACAAGTTTTAGCATATACATGCTCTCATACTCCTTGCACACTAATTTCT
The DNA here is from genome assembly GCA_037957365.1 of Torreya grandis. Taxonomy (NCBI): domain Eukaryota; kingdom Viridiplantae; phylum Streptophyta; class Pinopsida; order Cupressales; family Taxaceae; genus Torreya; species Torreya grandis. The sequence goes on along the minus strand of JARHVA010011318.1, from coordinate 1,216 downwards.
ATGATATATATTAATAGTTAATGTTATTATCCTGCTATATACACCCTAAATTGGTCAAACAACAAAACATATCATGTCTTTTCATAGTCCTTTCACAAGATACTTTGACTAAAGAATATGAGCCTCATTCACATTTATCCATGTCTTTTATTTTACTTATTGTGGTCTTGTTTGACGTTTGAGTCACCTTTTACTACTTATTTCCAATCATCCATAGCCTTTCAGATGGTCATTATATCTCAACCAAACTCTATTTCCCATGCTAGTTCCATCCCCTTGGTCTTGAGCCTATAGGATAGGAGTGATAGGGTTGGGACTATAGCATTGTACCCTAGGGTGTCCCATTTCTAGCACTCTTATTTGACTACATTTTGAGTCCTAATGATTAGTTTGTCTTTCTTAATGAGGCATAAACCTTTCTTATCTTCATCTTTAAGCTTTGTTTATATTTTTAATGTGGGTGAAATGTGAATAAAGTTACCAAATTAAAAAAAAAGAGTCTATTATATAAATAAATTCACAAGGCATTTTATATCTAACACTTACTACTTTAGAATAATACATAATTAAAAATTAGTAAATAATATATCTCAACATTTTACATCACACATAGATTTACATGCTTGATCAATGAAGGGTATAGGTGAAAGTTTATTCTTACATCTACCATGCATGTTGATTATGTATGTTCCCTAAGGGATAACTATATGTGATCTAAGGACCCTAACTTTAGGTTAATGTAGGCAATGATCAGGACAACATGTGTTCTAGATCATGCAATCATACTTCCCCTAACCTAATTTTCCCCCTTTTGATTTTGATGTATTTTTTTATTTTGTGTATATGAACCTAGGTTTTGAATATTAAAATAAATCTACAAGGAGATAAATTAACATTCAAAATCTAAAACTTCATAGGCAAGCTCACATAGGGATAATAGACAAAACCCAAAAAACTTAGATCTCTATGACTAGTCTGGACAATAGTGGTAAGACCTAAACTATAACATCAAATGCCAAAGTGTCTTATTTTTGGTGCTCTTATCCTTTCAATAAATGAAAGATAGATCCATATTCTTGACATCTTCCCAGTCCTATGAAGTAGTTTTCAGGCTTTAAAATAGTCATCTTAGTCTACTTTTCTAGATAAGTTATTTTTCTTCCCTATGTAATTAATTTGATCAAAATTTATATTTTACCAAATTAAACTAGATTTT